>CABEEJ010007171.1:0-25014 GCA_901482245.1 Timema douglasi | reverse complement strand
ACTCTTTCATATTATAATGAATATATAGTAGATTTCCTAATTTCAATCAATTTTTTGCTCAACCTAAGGTCCATATCGTTCTCTAGTTGATCTTTGGAATTTATATTAAATTCCAAATTTCAACTCTGTTCCACATTGAATTCTATGATTATATTTATGGAATAATACTTAATGCTAAACACTCAAATATATCCCCATTAATTGTATTTGAATAGTATATTCCATTCACGTTAGAAATTACTCTCTGACAGGACTTTTTTCCTACCAATATCCTACTATATAGTAGATTTATGGTAGGGAAAAAGGCCTTTCAGAAGTCAATTCCTACCGTGAATGGAATTTACTTCG
Organism: Timema douglasi; assembly: GCA_901482245.1. Classification (NCBI taxonomy): domain Eukaryota; kingdom Metazoa; phylum Arthropoda; class Insecta; order Phasmatodea; family Timematidae; genus Timema; species Timema douglasi. The sequence continues at coordinate 24,666 of CABEEJ010007171.1, read as the reverse complement.
AGCGTATATTTGCTAGCCAAAATATTAACAAATATTTATTTTAAGTGGCTATATTAAACGACTTGGTTTAAGCTTTGATATAGCTTCGATACTCTTGTATTACGATACTCTCTAGGCCTAAAACGAATACTAATGTATGTTAGCAGTTATTATACATTATTATAAATATAGATCCTTGAATTGAATGATATATCCGCGTGACGTGAGTAAAAGATCATAATCTTGTTTGATACACAATCTATTCTTAATTACCTTTAGTCTTGACTGCAATAATAGACATTATCGGTATTACCACTAATTACTAGTATCCGTATCGGTGGGCACGCCAACTAAGTGTCAGGTTCATCTAGTCTGGTGTGTTGGTGGAGAGGATGTCGGGGTTCAACTTCCGGCCGGGTGTGCTGAGTATGTTTTTTACTAAATGATTCCCAACTCCGCCTTAACTTGAATTATATTATATTTCTTGTGAATTCTTCCTTTCCCCTCCCTCTCCATTAACGTAATAATATGTGGATAATCGAATTCGGTGGTCTTGGGGTAAAGTTCTTGCCTCAGGACCCGATATTCGTGGGTTCAAATCCTACCGAGCTTGACGGATTTTTCTTAAGCGATAAAAATGCCGTAGCACAACTTCCTTCGCGTGTAAAGTATAGCCGTCGCTCCTATGTTGATTGTGGAATGTGAAAGACCCTTATAATAATATTTAGCACCGCGTCTTACTACCCGTTCGGGTTATACAATTTAAGAACTAATTACTCTAATGGATTAGGAATAGGGAAGGTTGAATTAGAGGAAGTGAACCCGCATTTGCGTGGAGGGAGAGTGAAAAACCATTTAAGAAACCCCCCCCAGTTCACCCGACCGAGATTCGAACCTCAATCTCCCCGTCCTCAGCAGTCGAGCTCAACACAAAAAGACCCTTATAAAGTATGTGAAAATACCTTTCTTGGAAAAATTGCAATGTCCTTTCACTCTCACTCATAGCAATTCTCGTGTGCTGGTATAATCAGTTGGCTCAAAAAGTCCGCGTTAAATACCTCAAATAAATCAAAATATAAGCTGATAGCTGGGAGGGAGGATAAATACTAGCATACCACAGTGTTGTTCTTTTTTTATTTAATTTTGTATTATTTTTTGTAAAATAATTCAAAAACTCCTTTAGTAGATTTATAGGAAGCACTTTTTAGAAAATACAAACATTTTTACAGCCAATATTAAAAACATTTTACTATTTTATTAGTGTTATTTTTACATTTATTTATACCTGCCTCAGTGGCGTAGTTAGCCAACGCGCTTGTTTCGTGCTTAGCTAAGACGCCTAGGACAGAGAGGTTGACGTTCTAAATCTTGCTCGGGTGAACTGAGGGTGTTTTTTACTAAACGGTTCTCCTCTCTCTCTCTCTCTCAACACAAATGCGGGTTCCCTTCCTCTGTATTCAACTTTCCAATTCTTAGTCCATTATGTGATTAGTACTTAAGCGTATAACCCGAATGGGTAGTCAGAAGTGGTGCTAATTATTACTATTATTACAGGTATTGATTATATTCATCAAATTTGCAGGTGAACATCACATTACTTGTCGTAAGAATACGTGAAAGTAGATCGTGTAACTTTACTATTCATCAGAGAATGTTATTTCTATAAATCCTTCACCTCTGACAAGACATCTTGTGAATGTGGGGAATGCCAGGCCTCCACCGTGGTTCGGATTCCACGTTAAACTGTAGGTCCTCCATTTCATCTCACAATCACCCTACCATTACACATTAGCGTAAGTGCGTATAACCCGAACGGGTAGTAAGACGCGGTGCTAATAATAATAATAATATTTCTATAAAAATTGGAATGTATTTTTACTGCTCGTAAATTCGATATCAAACCTCAAATAAAACTCGAAAGGCCAGCTGACCTTTTTCTCACTCCGGACAAATTAAGTGCATTTCTTTAATATTTCACTTTTCTCGTCCTACTTTATTAGGTTAAACCCGCCTCGGTGGTGTAGTTGGCTAACGCGCTTGTCATGTTGAGCTCGACCGCCGAGGACGGGGAGATCGAGGTTCGAATCTCGGTCGGGTGAACTGGAGGTGGTTTTTCCTAAATGGTTTTCCACTCTCCCTCCACGCAAATGAGGACTCACTTCCTCTAATTCAACCTTCCCAATTCCCAATCTATTAGCGTAATTAGTACTTAAAGCGTATAACCCGAACGGGTAGTAAGACGCGGTGCTAAATAATAATAATAATAATTTATTAGGTTAAATTGTATTAATCAAGAATATTCTTAGTACAGGTATTAAATCGTATTAAGATAGAGTATTTCTAACCAATCGTTTAAATATTCACAAAATATCAATTTTAATAACAGCTCTTGAAGATTTTTTTGTTTGTTTCGTCACCACATCTCACTGCTCGTTCGGGAAATACAATTATGTATAGTACCACAGTAATTAGGTTATTGTTGTAGGAATGAGAAAGGGATGAATTTAAATAAAGTGTAGCCACATTTACTTGGAAGTGGAAAATGGAAAACCATTTGAAAAAAAAGACACCTCATTAGGTTACACCCAACCAAAATTCAAACCTCCAACCTCCGCGTCATTGGTACTAGAATAACGCCTGAGACCACGCGGCCACCGAAGCGGGCAATATTAAACTTCCTCTAGATGTTACTCGGTGCGTTTTACTTCTTGCCCTGCAGAATTATTTTTCAGTTGTTTTTTTTAACATCAAAGAGAAAAGTTTCAAGAAAAAACTTTTTCGTCTCACGCTGGGTCAGCCATCCATTAATTATTAAATGTTGTCAACACCCCAAAAACACAAACAAAAAGTCTGCCCGTTTTGAGACCTCCAAAGTACTATCACGAAGACAAGATAAGTTTAATTATTTTTTTCTTGCTGATATTACTTTTACATTCAGCATTTTTTTTTTCCCTCCATTTTATTGTAATTATTTTTGTAACAAAATAAATGCCTTTATCTTGTATTATTTATTTTTTATGAAACAAAGCACGTTATTATTTTGTAAAACACTTCAAATGGAAGAACATTATTTTAATTAAAAAAATGGTACGACATAATTGTATATATTTTCTCATTTAGAATATTACAGTTTGTGTAAAAAAATTCAAAGATCCGTTATTATTCTCATAAGCCATCAATTATAAAGTTTTCCCAGAAAACAAACATCATGTTATAAATCGTTTAAGACATAAATGTTGACCAAAATTTCTATAGCCACTTTTTTATTACAAATTTTCAAAAATCAGTCATCAATAAACCACCATCAAATTATTATTTTTTTGTAGTACGAACATGCATTCCTAAGCTAGAATAATATAAACCACCTCTCAGATACCAATTTTAAACAACAAATTGATAGGAAATGTAAGACTTGTACCTTATTATCAGAATGAGCTCACTGTATATATGTACACTTCGTTTGCCGTGAAAGGTAGCATACTTACCTTGCATTGTTACACTATGGTATAGCTTATAATTTATAGTCATAGTGTAGTTCACCGATAAATACTACTACTTTTCAGGATAAACGTAGTGTAATTAATTTGAAAACTAAAAATAATTGAAGAGGAATTAATTAACAAAGTTAATTTATCCAAATATTGATGTATCAAAATAAATTATAAAATATTTTATATAAGTTATTTAGTGTTACACGTACGTACAATAGTAGAGAGAGAAATGGTATTGACGAAAACTAGTCAGATAGTACAAGAAACTGAAAAACAATTTGGTCAACTTTGTTATAGTACATAAACTTATTGGTTTGCCCCCAAATATGTTAAATTTGAAATTGAAGTTATCTTTAAAGTGTATACCAAGATGGTGCAAACTTACTTAGAGGAGGGCCGAATGGGAAAAAAAAATTGGTTGGCTAAAAACTTGCATTTGTTCATTTTTCTTCAAAATTAATTTTAAAAAATTATAAACACAAATAATAGACTAACATGATTAAGTTTAAATACATTTAGAATGTATTTTAATCATAAATACTTCAGTGTCTTATTATATTCTTAAGTTTGTTCAGAAGATTTACGTGATGGTTGTGAGTTGAGTGAAACCGTGAGGAGGTGAGTCTCTAGAGAGAAGACAAACAAACCCTCATCAATAAGTCTGTTTCTAAGATTACTTTCCCTGAGTTTCACGGTTGATAACACTTGTTCGCATGAATATGAGGATGTAAACATTGACATATATTTTTGGACATGATTTACCAGGCTTGGAGATGTTGATTTTGGCATGGTTTTATATAAATACGGTTTTGTTGTTTTTAAAACAATCTACTTCACAACGCAACCGATTGAATGTAGCTATCTCACGGACTGGATTGAACACATCTCACGGGCCGTAGTTTTTGGACATCCCTTATATCTTTTGTTACAACAGCTTTAGGTTACATATTTATTTAAAAAAGTATCACAGCATTATAAATTATAATTCAATTAGTTCAGCAAGGCATTACAAGCTAAATTTGAAAGCAAATTGCCACAATTTAAGAAGGAAATCAAGTTAACACAGGCTAAGGAAGGAAACGCAAAGCATCTTAAGTTAAGGAAGGAGGTAAGTCACCACAATTTAATATGGGAAGCATGTCAATTCAAGGTAAGTTAGAGATCAAGGGGGAAGCAAATCAGTAATTTAATACATTTTATATTCCTATAATCAATTAACTCTTTTTGTTAATTTGGGTGTTAACGAAAATAAATATACAAAAAATTATATAATTATAACTACATGTTTTATGTTAATTTTTCATCATCAGACATGTTTAAATTGTGATTATTGGATGAAGTTTATAAAATATTTTCCCTGAAGAGTAAGGAGATAAGAATATTCCAAATTAATTACAATTTACTTGGGAGGTTCCTGAACTAGAATTTCAGATGACATCTTGGTCTTGGTAAATATACAAAACAAATTTGGATTCAGATTGAAGATTTAATCTTATATTAAAAATTAATTTCACATAAGTTAATCTAAAAAATTAGGTATTAAATCAAAAATATGTCTCAGAAACTGTTAACAAACTGTTAAAACTGTTAAATTTAAATCAAAGGACGAAATAAAGTTTAGTTTTAAAATACTTATTTACTAGGATTTCACCCAGCCGATAAAGTTTTTGAAAGTTTTCCACATTTCTACCCAAACTTTGTACGAGATGAACTTCCAATTTAAAGCTCCAAAGTTAACTTTAACTCGGGGAAAGTCAAGCAAGAGTACGTAGATCCTATAATCTGATCAGATCTTCACTGCTTTGTTTTACGAGCAAGTTTATTTTCAAACTAAATTTAGATTCAAAGTAATTAGTCTATAGAAAGATTAATGATATAACCATCAAAGGAAGTAAGTGCGTGTGTGGTAGCTTTAACTTAGGTAAAAAAAAAAAGCATTTTAAATTACATAAGCTATTAAACTTACATTCATAAAATAACTTTAAAAAGTTAACATTATAACATTACTACATAGATTAATGTATTTATAGCTCTTATTTATATTCTTACAATCAAGTAAATTAACTTTTTTTTTAGCGCCACGTCTTATTACCTGTTCATGTTAAACACAAAATTAAAATGACTATTTTACGATTAAGAAAACTATAAATATTTTCGCTGCTAATCTTGTAAATTTGGAAATAGATCAATAAATTAAATATGTTTTCATGTATATAAATATTTCTTCCTATTTATTTTAAAATACTAAACTAGAAAACAAGTATTTTAATATGTTGTCTTATTTAGTGAGAGGAAAATAAATAATTATTCAAACTTTTTTTATTTATCATCAGTTAATTAACCATATCGGTGAACACGCATTCTTAACATCAATTTCATCGAACGTTGATAACGATAGGTCTAAGATTGAATCACGTGTCGATTTTTCCCTAATTGGCTTTCTACAATCCCTAACCTAAATGAGGGTACATTTACTTTGTGCCATACCCTACTCATCACTACCCCATTGTTATAATTAATTTTGTATTGATATTATTGTTAATAATAGATGCACCCACTTCGATGGTCACATGGTCTAAGGCATCAATCACTCTCGCAGTAGACTAGACTGATGATAACTAGGAGATTGAGGTTCGAATCTCAGTTGTGTGTACTGAGGGTGTTTTTTCCAAAATTGTTTTCCACTCATTGCTTCGCTTGCTCAACCCTAAAACCAATGTCGTAATTACTACACAAGCGTATAACTTGAACGGTTAGTAAGACGTGATGTTAAAATAAGACGTGGTGCATTTTAAAAAATGCAATTAGTGGTAAATGGTTCAATGGGAATTAATTGCAATTTTGTAAAATCACATGCTGTTATAGTTTGTTTTCTATTCTTATATCAAAATCAAGTGAGTTTTGTTTTACTTGAAATTAATAATTTAACTTATTACAAAACTTAAACGAGTGATGACATGTTTTATAACTAAAATAATTACAAGTTTGATCCGTATTCGACAGTTAATAAACTTGTATTTTCTGTTCACAGAGGAAAGGCAGTTTGTTGTGGCAGTAAATGTCGTTAATTTTCCCCTCCCTCATGAGTCCGATGCAGTTTTGAAGAGCTTTGCCGCCATCGTTGGGTTGACCAGGGAACCACTTTAGAGCCGTCATGTCAGCCGGGTTGCCTAAAAAATGTAAAACTTCAATTAATTCAAAATATAGCAAATAGTTTTAGACTTTATGGTATGGTTTCTATAAGGCTTCTTTGACCATTTTTGACAGTTACTACAAAGCATTGAGGAACCCAGAAATCTAATTTGGAGGGAGGAGGTTATACAAAAAATCAGTGGCTAGAATGCAATTCTGGGGGAGTGGAGGTTTTATGGGAAAGCGAGCGTGACCTAGCCGCTGGAGTCCAAGAAAACTTATGAATGTTAAATACCTCTAGAATCTATTAGAGGCTTTCTTTGTTAGCTTGGGCAGCTATTTACAGAATGTAAACTCTGTAAATGACCTTATTTCCTGTTTATAGTGGGTAGCTGTAATAAATTTTAAATGTATACAATAATCTTTGGTTCATCAAAAATGGCTGAAAAAATGTATGATATACGAGTATATATATATATATATATAGCTGCTTTATTTCAAACTCTAGAACTATTTGAAAATATTTCCTCTTTATAAACTAGCTAACTATCTGTTTAGACAGTAAATAAATCAGTATTAATAAAAGTATTACCTAGATTCCTCCTTGTATACAAAGTATTGAAGCTATCGTGTCTGTGCTTTTTCCAACTGGGAATTTAAGGGACTATTTTGATGTGCACAACGTAACGCTTTTTTAATATCAAGTCTTAGGCTTAGTCTCCAAATGTAGATTATATATTTGACTTATATCTTCCTCTATTTAAAATGATTTATGTTTTTTATTAAAATCATTAAGTATATGCACAAAGCTTTCCTGTATTTATCCCCCACGCAAATTTGTCATATCCCTTCGACCAATGAAATAAACTTACTCTATTTGCCAAATTTTCAAAACATTGACTATTTTGGGGAGGATGAATGTGGAACATAGTTTATTAGCTTTTGAAGTGTCATAAAAGGTCAAAGTTAGTGTAAACCAAATATAGAACTCCCTCCGTGTATTTTAAGATTGAGATCCGGGTTCTACTCTAGTATTAGTGGTTTCTAAATAAATTTTAACGTGCTATTTCTGAATCAAAGGATCATCGCGTCATAGCATAACACGAATTATAAACAAGATTAGTTGTAGTACAATCACACTGCCCAGTCGCTTTGTCATCAACACATCATTGTTGAAGATTATACGAGAATTTAATCCGTGATATATATGCTGCCCATGCCAGGAATTAAACCAAAGACACCTGACTCTATTTTATGCATGGCTGTTTTTAAATCTCCATCATTTAAATGTCAGTGCAATTCCTAATGTTTATCTATTATTATTATTATTATTATTATTATTATTATTATTAGCACCGCGTCTTACTACCCGTTCGGGTTATACGCTCTTGCGCTAATGTGTAATGGTAGGGTGATTGTGAGATGAAATGGAGGACCTACAGTTTAACGTGGAATCCGAACCACGGTGGAGGCTCAAGATGTCTTGTCAGAGGTGAAGGAAGGGTTTGGTAATCAGATAAATTTTTGCCGGTACCGAGGATTGAACCCCGGCCGCCAGCATAGAAGTCTGACACCTTACCCCTAGACCGCCAGGTCACCAATGTTTATCTAAAATCAAGCAGAAAACTTCGAAATTAATAATACATCAAGATTTATCATAAATTAAACTACAGTAAATACAAACTGAGCCTGGTAGGTAGTTTACTGTTTTAACGGCAATATTTGATCAATGGCTTGCTTAGAGAATAGGATGCCCCGTGTCAACCTCGGTGGTGTTGGGGTAAAGTGTTCACCTCAGGACCCGATGTTCGTGGGTTCAATCCCAGCTGGGTTCAACGGATTTATCTTGAGCGATCAAAATCCGTAGCACAACTTCCATTGTAGGGAAAGCAAAGCCATCGGTCTTGTCTCGTGTAGATTGTAACATGTAAAAGAACCCTGGGAAATGTGGGAAAATTACTTTCTCGGCAAAATCGGTAGGTCCTTTCTTTCTCGCTCATAGAAATTGACGTGTAAATAATCAGCTGGTTCAGAAATTTCACGTTAAATACCTCAAATAAATAAATAGGCAAATGCAAGCTGAGAGCGTATATAGTGTATTGCAAAAACTGGCTACTAAGTAAGTGCCTCACTTGTTTAACAAATTTGATTCAATGTGGTTTTCCGAACACCTCTCCAAACTAAATTGATTGCATTTCCTCTAACAGCTCTTTTAATCCCTTTAACATGGATTAATCCGTAAAATAACCCTAATGCTAGAAAATAAGAACTATTAGTTCACTATATAAAACAAATGTTCAGGTAAACAAACGTGCTAGAAATATTTGTTTTTAATCATAAGTGTCTGCTAACATTACCATTTCAAAGACAATCTAGAGATTTGGAGGACACTGGTTCGGTTCAAGGTCAAGGAAATAAAGGAATCTAATTGTTATGCGTGGGTTTGTCTGATTTCTCAGATATGATTTATTATGTTATTTAATTTGGGTGTTTTAGGGAATAAATGCTGGAATAGACCCAAATTATTTTCCAATTAGCTCTTTTTTTGAGAAATTAAACTGTTAACACCCTAAATTTAACAAATAAGCACAGTTTAATTTACCAAACATATCCACGAAATGTCCCTCGGAGTACTGATCATGTATGCCAGTAAAAGCATACTTGTTGAGTTCACCATCTTGTATTTTAGGATGGCGGCTAAGTAGACCAAGCAGAACGTTAACCTCTTTCTGGGACCTCGGAATTGCGAGATGGGCACCTTCCTGATAACACGTGTTCCTTGCCTCTTCCCACGTGACCAGTGACGTATGAAGCTTGTAGTACCCTAGGTCAGGGACCAGTTCGTATCCAGGGCCGGGTTTCGCCGGAGGGCCTTGGGATAACGAACCATACTCATTGGTTAGGATCACATACGGTATACTAGAGAGCACTATTTGAATCATTTATAATAAAGCATTGTGCTTGATATACTTTAGGTGGCATTGCCCGTATCAGTTCGTGACGCATGGATGTTCCATGGGAATTCGAATGATAGGCAGATATGGGGTCAAGGAGCTGCAACAGTTACCTGCGGCTGCGGCCGCAACATACCGTGACGACACTAGCCGAATGCGACAGTCGCATGGGGTGTTTTTCAATTCACGACTCCAGCCGCAGTCACGAGTCGATTTCGAGATGGATAATAGTAGAGGTGGTCTGAGTGACAGAAACTTTTTGGATTTTTTGAAGGAGGAAAAATAATAATAATAATATTTAGCACCACGTCTTACTACCCGTTCGGGTTATACGCTTTAAGTACTAATTACTCTAATGGATTAGGAATTGAGAAGGTTTAATTAGAGGAAGTGAACCCGAATTTGCGTGGAGGGAGAGTGGAAAACCATTTAGGAAAAACCACCCCCAGTTCACCCGACCGAGATTCGAACTTCGATCTCCCCGTCCTCAGCAGTCGAGCTCAACACGAAAGGAGGAAAAATATGACGAAATAATTATTGTAATGTGTTTGTACAGAAGAAAGGAAAAAAATAAGCTGAACATGCATGCATGTCCTTGAACTTCGGATGAATTAAAATTAATACACGTGGATGTTAGGATTCTAACTCACACAACACCATATCCTGCAAGTGGGTCATTAGCACCTTCAGTTTTAGTTGTTTAAACATTTTTTCTAATTAGATTAACACACAAAGTTCAATAACAAATAAGCAATGTCACTGCGGCTCTGGCCGCAAACACTGCTCACTCCACCAGTGCTGCGACACGTGCCGCCATCGCCTCATGTCGCAGACCAAACTCAAACAGCGCAAGCACGAAGACTGCGACTCCAGCCGCGATGTGGCTTCAGCCGCAGTCGAATTCAACTGTCACAACTTGGACAACGCACCTTTTGGATTAACTTTGCGTAAAGTGGAGAATAAATGAACAATTATCAAACAATACGATTACACGGATATGTCACTGTACCTACCATCCAACTCCTGGATTTGGCAACATTGTAAAGTCATACAAGATTTCTCGATCAGTATTAATTTCTGCTACTATTACAACAAAATATTTATGTTACATCCCTTGTAGCCTACATGCATGACCTTTATAATTGGGGTTTTGATTTCATGAGTGTATATACAATTAAAAATAATTGACCAAGAGTCCATAGAGTCCATGTTTAAAAAAAACTGGTGGTTTCAAATTCAGCGTGTAATTACTGTCAAAAATTACTATATACATATATATATATATATATATATAGTATATATACTTTATTTTCGTTGTGTACACTGCCCTATACAAGGTTTTTTTAAGTTCTAGAACCTAACAAATAATAGAAATAAAATTTCTAATTGATATTAGATTATTTGAGGAATACAGAATCTTAGTCAAATCTAATAAGCACTAACATTATTTGGTAATAAAGATAAACTTGACAATTGTTAAAGCATGAGTTCTGACCACGGGCACTTTTTAGTAAAAGCTCATAGTTAACTTAACATGACACCCGCTTCGGTGGTCACGTGGTCTAAGGTGGGTAACGTTCTGTCCACACAGAGCGACTAAAAGTCCACATACACGGCGAGAAAGCTAGATACTGCATCTCTCACGGTCAAATACACCATATACAATTCCACATTTCACAACTCCATAAATTATTATTATTAGCACCTCGTCTTACTACCCGTTCGGGTTATACGCACTTACGCTAATGTGTAAAGGTGGGGTGATTGTGAGATTAACATACATACAGTTTAACGAGAGATCCGAACCACGGTGGAGGCCTGGAATTCCCCACATTCACAAGTTGTGATTAATACACGTCTTGTCAGAGGTGAAAGAAGTGTTTGGCAATCAGATAAATCTGTGCTGGAACCAAGGATTGAATCCCGGACTCCTAACACAGAAGTCTAACACCTTACCCCTAATAGAGTACTACAACTTTACGTTCAAAATAGATTTACTATCTCAAATAGTTACGGAGATATGATAAAAAAAAAAATATTTCATGGAAAATTTAGAATTTCCATTTTGTTTGTAATATTAAACAGTGGCTAGGTAGAAAATTAAATCAAAATCGTTATCGTGGATTTCAAGGAAATCGGTTGTTTCTCTTTTTGACATAAGGTAAATTACCCTTAATTTTGGTGCTGTATATCTAATTCCAAAAACTCCTAGGGGAACTTTATAAAGACCCTAAATACCAAGTTTTAGCCCTATTAGTAAAATGCTTTAGGCCGTGATAAGACAAACAGACAGACTACATCAAGAAATCCACAATTTCAGTTTCAAGGGGTCATAAAACGTAGGCATTTATCAAAAGTTCGAGTTATTATATATATATATATATACAATATTTCTCTCTCTGATGGGTAAAGAGAAAATAAAAAGCTTAGTAGTGCCCTTGGTTGTATTACCCAAAGTGTAAAGGGTAAATAGAATAAAATTCAATTGAATAGTAAGATAAAACTCCTTCGTTTCAACTTTTATTTGTTTTTCAGTCCTCAGACAAATTTAAAATTACTTCTCTTAATTTATAAATGTCAAAAACAATATTATTTTTCTTCTTTTATTCGCTGTACAAGTTGGTTGAGAGCTTCTACCCCAGAAACGTTACTTGCACAAACATTAGATATCTCGGTTGGCTGTGACCCTGAAAATGTTCAGAGAGAAAGAGTTTAGGTAAACATTCGCTAAATAATGCTGACGAGAATATAGTTTAAATTAGACTGGTGGATTTCCTGTCTCGTTTACCACGTCACATTCAATCTTTATACTTTCCCATCCTCCTCAAATGATATTTTTTATTTTAGAAAAATTAACTGACATTCTTATTTATTATGTAAAACACACCCCAATAACCATTTTAAACAAAATATCTCTAGCTATTTTTTCAAAATTTTCATATTTAAAAAATTTGTCACCAGTAAAACACCCCTAAATATGTTATTTTTTCTCCGGAATATTAAGTATACAATGTTATTAATTTCATCATGTAAAACGTTTCCCAAGGTATTCATTTTGAGCAAAATTGTTAGACTCTGCCTTAAAATTTAAGTAAATAATGACCCTAGACGATTCCAGGATAGCTCAGTGGTTAGAGCATTGGTGTACTAAGCCAAGGGTCCCGTGTACGATTTCCATGTTTAGGTGTCGTTTTTAAATTTTTAAATTTTTATTTTGAATTTTCAAAACTCGATCATTTATAAGCTATCCTTAATCTTATGGTTATAATCAAAAGAACGATTTGGCCATGAGGTATTAATTTATAACATCTAAATCTAAAGTTTGAACCAAATCCACCAAACCATTTCGGCTGTAGCCTCAGGTATAGACATGCAGAGGAGCATTAAGGACACCGCCAGGTCATAAGTCTGACATCTTATATAAGTCGGTGACTTTTCCAAGTGGAAACTCACCTGTCATGTCAGGGTTAGGCATCCACGTGTCTAGGAACAAACACCTATTACGAGGCTCCTCTAATCCATCACGGCTGTGTCCTTTGAGCGTAGCCACGCACATTACATGCGCAGCGAGCGATTTAGGAACTGATTTTACCGTGCCTGCTGTCAACCCTGTCATCACCTGACAGCTGGGACAACCCTCCACATTGGCCAGCTTGGCTCCTCCTTCCGTGAGTGCTGGACTCTCACATAGGAGCGTTAACCCCTCGGAGGAGGTCAGGTGCCTAGCCCCAGTAATCACTCATATTGAGCTTTCAGCTTGAGTTGCCCAGCGGGGATCACGTGGAGGTAGCCTGACCAGCTTTCCTGGATGGTACTAGCTACCAACTTCCTAGTGTGTGGCGAGTAGGGGGGGGCCTCCCCCCCATTCGCTCCCACATAGAGACCTCGGCAGAGATTTATCTGCCCTTTGGGTTAAGCCCCCGAACTTTACCCGGGGGCCACCACGATAAAGCACTCTGCCAGGATTACCGGACAAGGATCATCCTCCAGGCAGAGGGAGGAATCCCCTTGTCCCTCTCAAGCCAAGGCAGTCGCCATGATGGTAAGCACATTCCAAACCCAAAGAGCTTCCAACCCCAACTCAGCGCTATCCCCCATACAGAGGTACACGAAGATAGACGTGGGACGATGACAAATAGAAATGTAACACCCAACTTTTGAGTTCAGGGGCACATAAAACGTTAAGTCACCATAACCTCTCAAGGTCAACATTTTTCACGATCACAATAATTTCTCTAATTGATACAGTTGAAAATAGAATCATCATAATATAAACTTCGTTACGTTTTTGGTCAATTAATTTCTTTGTGTTGTTTGGGAAATATATTCAGAAGGACTTTGGCCCAATTATATTTCTTGGAGCTGAAAATTCAATTTATGTGAGAATACATTCAGAAATATATTATATACGTAAAATAATAAAAATAATCTGTATATAGTCTCACAAGAATTCTTGAACGACTTTTAATATATACAACATAGAATAAAAAAAATTAAGATATTAACATATTGGAAAATACTTGGAACTACGTATTTTATTTATTTTATTCTGAACCAATTAACTTCATTCTACAAACTGTAACATTTTTAGCATGAATCTTCTTCATGGTTGTATTCATAATGTACGTATTATTTTTATTCTACTTTTAGTTGGGCATACAAGTTATTATTTAATATTATAAATTGTGCCCTTTAGATTTTAGCATATGGAATAAATTGGTGAAAGCGTTTCTTACAAAAAGTAAAGGCTTTGCGTTATCACATTTAACAGTTGCCACTAATTTTCAGTCTTGTTAACTTATGTATTAGTAATTTTATTACTTTTTTTTAGCACCGCGTCTCACTACCCGTTCGGGTTATAAGCCTATGTACTAACTACGCTAATGTTTTAGGGATGAATAAAGCTGAATTTAGATCAATTATACCCACATTTGCGTGGAGGTAGAATGGAAAACCATTTATAAAAAGCCACCCTCAGTACACCTAACCGGAATTCGAACACCGATCTCTCGGTCATCGGCAATATAGCCTATTACGAGAGTGAGGTCTCAGACTATACAACCACCGTAGCGGATAAGTTATTAACTTTGATCCCCTACTTCAGGGAAAATTCTTTCGATCTATTTCGTTGATGTGCCATAGCTTATGAATCGCAACATCACTTATACCTTTCTTATGATATTTTTGTTATGCATACATTCTGATTTCTATACTAAGTCAAAGGTGGTCTAGGGATAAAATGTCAGACTACTGTGCTGGGGGTCCAGGGCTTAATCCTTGTCCCCGACACAGATTTATCTGATTATCAAACCCTTCCTTCCCCTCTGACAAGACGTGTATTAATCACAACTTGTGAATGTAGGGAATACCAGGCCTCCACCGTGGTTTGGATTCCTCGTTAAATTGTAGGTCCTTCATTTAATCTCACAATCACTCTACCATTACACATTAGCGTAAGTGCGTATAACCCGAACGGGTAGTAAGACGCAGTGCTAATAATAATAGTATTGATAATATACTAAGTAAACTTTTTTAGAGTAATAATAGCTTTTTAAATTTATTTGTGGTATCTAACCGACTGATTATATCAGCTCACAACCTATAAATAAATTTAGATCTAATGTATCAAGCACAACGAATCCTCCAGCCATTAATTTCAGTTTTCTAGACCGGAGCCACTACGTTTTCATTCAGGTAGCTCCTCATTTGTACTCACGAGGCTGAGTTGACCCCTTTTAAAGGCCTCATAAAAAATCTGGAAGCACTGGGAATTAAACCCGGGACGTCTGTATCTGTAACCTGGAACTCTGACCCCTAGACCAGGGGTTTTATTTTACTATAATTATATTAATTTATTAATTTATATTATGTTATCAAAGATGGTTGTTGTGTTTTTAAATTTTTTTGTCCAGCTATAATATTGGAAACCTTTTTATACCCTTTTTTTTATCTATAGTACAATTACAATTCAAATTTAATTTTTAAATTTACTTCATCCACTTTCAACCACTCGGTCTGAATACATTAATATCTAGTATATAGAACGTACAATTTTTGGTGTTCCATACCTTCTAAAATAGCAGTGACAGTGAATATCTCTCCACTTTTAGTCATTTCCGAGGTCTGAACTAGATCCACTTCCCAAGGTTCATCTTCCTTATTCCCGCTGACATCGCTTCCGCCATTGTTCTGCATCTTCAACTGATACCATGTTTTATATTTTACGAGTAATATTTGGACACCAGTCGTGTAATATTTGATTTGATTTATTTTAAGAACTTAGATACCTCCCTCCCCCCCTCCCCCCCACCCCAGGTGCTATGGAAGTAATAGAGCTGTTTTAAAAAGATATAATTTATTGACCAAAATTATATTGTTTCCATTTATTGTCTATTTCATTAATTTATTCCTCAGTATATTTATTTGATAAAAAAAAAGTGTCTAATAAGTAGCCTCAACTTGTGGAGATTGCGGTGCTCTTCATAACATACTCCTCCATATATAAAGTGTATACACATATTATACTACTATAAAGCCACGTGGCTGACTCACTCACTTACATTAATGTTTACTCACTTCTAGATGAGCTAGAAATTTGAAATTTGGCAAACTTATTGCTTATAGCCTGTAACCGACGTGGAAATTCCAAAAAGTTAAAAAAAAAACTGTTTTGATCCCCGAAAATAACTCAATATTTCGGAGCAACTTTAAAGTCTGTGCGGACCTTTCTTTGGAGGTTTCTTGTGGCTAAATGGTAATACTTATCAAAAAACAGTTCTGGAATCACATTAGTTTACATCCACTTGCAAGGAAAACTCACCGGGGGTTTGGGGATGGAGCCCCCAACGAGCAAAGTGAGTACATATATATATATCTACATCTTACTGCCTGTACGCTAACGAGTAATGAACCAAGGACGAGAAAGGTTGAGATTAAAGGAAGTGTGCTCGCATTGACTTTAAGGGGGAGTGGTAAACCATTTAGGAAAAATCATCCTGAGTACACCCGACCAAAATTTTAACCACAATATCCCTATCATCGGCAGTCTACTGTGATAGTGATATCTTAGACCATGCATCCACCGAAGCATCTATAAATATTGAACTTCCTCATACATACATACATACATACATACATACATACTCCAACAGTATAGCTATGCAAATATATATCGAATGGGTAGTAAGACTTGGGGCACGAATAACTATTTATGTGAAGTGTACAGTAGGGCATCGGGAATGGGAGATTCTAGAGCCGTGTTCGGAGTATTGATTGACAAACCCAATTATAAGAGATATTTGGGAAGACCTAGACGCAGATGGGAGGATAGCATTAGAATGGACCTGAAAGAGATAAGGTGTAATGAGGTGGACTGGTTGGAACTAGCTCAAAATGAGGAAGGTGGCGTACTTTTGTAAGTGCGGCAATGAACATTCGAGTTCCTAATGCCATAGAGAAATTAAGTAGAGATTGTGTTTATATTTCACCCTTAATTAGGATTTTTTTTAAAAGTTAAAGTGAAATTATGTATTGATTTTTTTTATTTTAGAGAACAAAAGATTCTCAAAGTCTGTAAGAATATGATACGTGGTGGCTGGTACGTCTTACCTCCGATTTCCAATGGCCTGTCAGGTTTCTTCGACTTACGACCGAGAAGCTGAGGGCGTAAGGACGCGACGCAGGACACTGTTGCGACGAGGATTCACATGACGCTAGACGTGCCGCTACCAGGATCAGCCACAATGTCGTCTGGAAGGCAAGGGTGCTTCTCATGGTAGGAAGGAGTGGCTTCTTACAGAGCTGAGATAGCCCTACCGAACACTCGATGGATGAAACTCGCTGAGAAAAACGGTTCCAAACATTTCTTTGGTTAGTTGCTTTTGTAGTGAATTTATCTACTAAAAAGCACTAGAAATAACTAAGTACAGAATCTCGATGGTATATTAAAATATATTTTATCTGAGCATGTTAAGTTGGGTTGTAAATAGAAGTGAAATAAGGTAAGTATTTATTTTTTTTAATAAAAAAACTTTTTGGCCAAAATAGATTTAAAATGGCTTTAGTTTAATTTTCATGAATATACTTACTGGCATTTGATAAGAAACTTTTCAAAGAGAAAGAAAAAAAAGCCTTGTGTAATTCTACGATAACCTTGACATTTAATCAAGGTTTGTTGAGATTACTATGTGTTGAAAACTAAACTAAATATACCCACGCTACCATTATTTTTATTTTTGTTTTAAAAAAATACCACAAGAAAGTTTCCTCAACTCAGTCACCCTTACATTCAACCTTTATATAAAAACTATGTATTTATAATATTATATAAATTTACTTTACCGGTACTTTAATTTACATCCATTGACCATTACGGTTTCCAGCCTGTGGGCTGGGTAATTTTTTATTCACGTCGTATATTTTTCCACTGCCGGCTGGCTAGGCCTGTCATAGCTTCATATGTCATATAATCTATCATAATACTAGGGCAGGCACAACATCCAGTCCTCACCCGTTAATTCATCAGACTGAAAGGGTAAATCCCCATTCCACCAATGATGTATTTTTCGGCCATACTTGGAATCTGACCCAGGACCCTCAGCTCAGTACACAGTCACGCTACCAACTGAGCTAAGGTGTCGGATCTTGTGTATTGTGTAGTTGTTTATAATATTTAATTGATACATAATTTAATATAATCTTATAATATCTTAGTATTTTCTATTTTAAGAAGAGAAGTTGGGAAAAAA
The DNA here is from genome assembly GCA_901482245.1 of Timema douglasi. Classification (NCBI taxonomy): domain Eukaryota; kingdom Metazoa; phylum Arthropoda; class Insecta; order Phasmatodea; family Timematidae; genus Timema; species Timema douglasi. The sequence continues at coordinate 6,363 of CABEEJ010007171.1, read as the reverse complement.
TCACTGAATGATCTTGTTGCTATATGTGGAATATGCTCCGGTATTGGAATTATAAAAATTGACTAACCATAAGTGACATAAAACTGTGTTAGTTTATGGTAAAAAAAAATATGTTCTCTAAAACTCCAATTATTTAATAATAATAATATTTAGCACCGCGTCTTACTACCCGTTCGGGTTATACGCTTTAAGTACTAATTACTCTAATGGATTAGGAACTGGGAAGGTTGAATTAGAGGAAGTGAACCCGCATTTGCGTTGAGGGAGAGTGGAAAACCATTTAGGAAAAACCACCCCAGTTCACCCGACCGAGATTCGAACCTCGATCTCTCCGTCCTCAGCAGTCGAGCTCAACACGACAAGCGCGTTAGCCAACTACGCCAACGAGGTGGGTCAATTATTTAATAAATAGAATATTTTTAAAAGTAATCAAATAACGAATTAGATAAATCGATGGAAACTGAAGGCTTACAAACACATGGAAACGATCAAACTGATATTCCAGGATTACGATAAATTTATCGTACAATTTAACACTTGATATTCTTAAATGGAAACCATAACGATGCACTTAAAGTAGTGATAACGTGACATTAGCTTTACCTAAGAGTTAACAAGAAGCGAACTTTCCCTTTACCTGCTCCGGTGACCGTATGATCTAAGGTGTCATTCTCACAATATACTAGACTGTCGGTGACAGGGAGATAGGGGTTCTAATCCTTGTCGGGTGTACTGAGGTTTATTTCTTAAATGATTTTCCAAAATTCGTCCATGTAATTGCGGGTGCATTTACTCTTTGTTCAATCCTCCTCATCCCTAGCTCTTTGCATAACTAGTACATATGCGTATAACCTGAACAGGTAGTAAGATGCGGCGCAAAAATACTTTCCCGTTTTCCAACACCTTAGCTTAGTCGGTATCGTGTCTGCCTGCTGAAATATGGGCCCCGGGTTCGATTCCCGGCATATCCACAAAATGTGTCATTAAGGGATTTTTTATTTCTATTATTTGTGAAAATGGGATGTTGCCCTTCACAGAGATGAATTAACGGCTAGGGGAGTGTTTATTATAATTATTATTTTGTACCGCGTCTTACTACCCGTTCGGGTTATACGCTTTTAAGTACTAATTACGCTAATGGATTAGGTTAGGAATCACGCATTTGCGTGGAGGGAGAGTGAAAAACTATTAAGGAAACCATCACACACACCCACACACACCCCCAGTTCACCTGACCGAGATTCGAACCTCGATCTCCCCGTCCTCAGCAGTCGAGCTCAACACGATAAGTGCGTTAGCCAACTACGCCACCGAGGGCTGGGGAGAGGAATTTGTGTCTGTCCTTGATTTAAGTTAGTTTATAAGACATGTGGTAATGTAATCAGTTGGCCCAGACGGTACACGTTAAATACCTAATAAATTATTATTATTATTATTATTATTATTATTATTATTAGCACCGCGTCTTACTACCCATTCAGGTTATACGCACTTACGCTAATGTGTAATGGTAGGGTGATTGTGAGATGAAATGGAGGACCTACAGTTTAACGTGGAATCCGAACCACGGTGGAGGCCTGGCATAAATACCTAACAAAGAAAAAGCAACAATAACAAAATCTTCTTCACTACGTTAAGTGCAGTGTTTTTTATATGTGCCTACCATCCAATCGTGTCGTGAATGACGTCAACATGGCTATTGATACTTCAATTTTGTTTGTTTACGGTGTGAAAACACCTTATGATTTTTAGTTTACGAACAATAAAGCGTCTTAGATTTTTCTAACACTCCATTCTGTCGCTTCATAAATCTAAAATTGTAAGCACATTGGCTGTGTTTTGTATCAAATGTTTTCGTTAAGAAAATCCTGATACGACACTTTGTTAAGTGAACGTTGCATTATTCTAACTTTATTACAATCGTGATCCCGGAATTAAGGTTGTTTATTGTACGTGACGTACTATTCATTTTATGCTAAATCAATTGATCACACACACACAAAATAAATGTGTGTTTACATTCACTACTAGTGGTAAAATTAATTAGAAAGGTCTGTTAATCACACCTGTTTCCGGTAAAGTGTCAGCTTAATTGCACGAATGTAGGTTGTTATTATTATTTTATTAAAGCGTCTTACTATCTGTTCAGGTTATACGCATATATGATAATTATTGTACTGGTGTAGGCATGAATAATAAATATTCTCGCAGATAATCAGCCCGCCAAGCATTTATGGCTAAGTATGGTTATAGCCACAACTAAATATCATATTCTTTAAATTGAAATAATATCAATCACAGACTCTGTCTGAAAATATGACTGGAAAAATATTGTCCAGAGCATTGAACGTCTCCTGGATAGCTCAGTGGTTAGAGAAACGATGTCCTAGGTCAAAAGTCTCGAGTTCAATTCCCGTGACCATGTGTGATTTTTAAATATAAAGAACATTATTTTAATTTAGTTTTACTTATCGCGTCTCTATTATTGTATTCAAATACGTAAAGGCATACGGTCAGTAAAGCAGAGAAAAATATTTGGGCTCTATAGAAGGCATTAGTGTAAAATCTTTTGCAAGATTTTTTGGTCTCTATAAGCTGTGTATAGTAGTAAAAATATATATTCTTACTGTAAACAATGATTACAATTTATTTATTATATTACTAAAAGTACCTGGCGTTACCCGGTATAACCACGCAATGGCTTGCATGGTTACACCGGGCAAAGCTTTTCTTCGCTTCAAATTTACGGGGGAAAAAATCTCTTCATTTTATTTCTCCCTACCAAGTTTTTAATCAATTTAAATAAATCAAATCCAAACTTTAAAATTCCTGCTTCAAGGTACACATAGTTCGTTCACAGGGGCTATTAATGTTTAAATTTCATACCTGTGTGTGCGGTAGATATCACGCAACGCTCGTGACAAACAGACAGACAGACCGATACATAAACTCTTCATTTTATTAATATAGCTTGGTATTATTTTATAAGTATTGAAAATATTTATTAAGAGTGACAGTGGAAAATACCATTACTTGACGTATGAATAATTGAAAATAGATCTAGTAATCTCGCTAGCTGTCCGATAAAAATCAGATGTAGCTATGTGCCTATGGATTAAAAGTCTAGTACAAAAAAAATTTTAATAATTATTTTATTTTGTTGGAGCCATTGCCAACAAATTCACAAAATAATCTGTAACATTTAAAGTGTCTTACCTTATATGGCGTTACTGTTTATAAACTAGCACAAGAGGATGGTAATGGCATGTATCTAGCTTCATTATACGGCTTATTTAAATACGTCACTGTTAAAAGCATTGGAGACTACTTGTCCGGTTAAACCAAACGAACATCTGTCAACTATAAGAATGACAGCTGGGGATTTAAATAAATTACAGAGGATTCATTTTAGAAATATCCTAGAGACTGGACCGAGCTTTTATACTTTCAAATTGATACAGTTATCGAAAAGAAACCTTAAAAACGTAGACTAACGTGTTGGTTTCAATATTTCCTTAAATTGTTTGTCATTTAAAATAAAATAAGGAAAATGATCTATAAGGAATCGTTCTGAATATGAACTATATAAAATACCATAGAATTCAAACAAAATATGTATATTCTGAAGAAAATACAAATCTATTTTTATAATAAAAATGTTGGTATAGATATAGGATATATTTGATTTACTTATTTATTTATTTAACGTGCATTTACTCAACCGACTGATTATAGAAGCACACGACTTATAAACTAAATTATATCTAGAACAGACACAACATTCAGCCCCCGGCCGTTAAGTTATCATTGTGAAATGGCAAACCAGCATTTTACCAATGATAAATGTTTTGGCCGTGTCAGGTCACGAACCTGTGAATCTTAGCTTAGTAGACAAACACGCTACTGATTGAGTTTAGGTGTCGGATTGTAAGATATCGTTTAAAAAACGTTATTTAATCAGTGTCATTCTATTAATTCTATACGTCTTTTTAAATTTTTAAATTCGTAGAAAATTATTATTTGGTAGAAATTTAAACCCGCATCGGTTGGAAATGCTTATCTAGCCTGGTTTGCTAAAAATAGTAGGCAAGGCTCGAATCCCGGCCAGGTGTACTTAGTTGTGTGTTGTTGTTTTTCAATTGTTACCCACTTTCTCTCCTCATAAAGGCGAGAGCATTTCGTCTAAATTTTGCCTTCTTCAACCCTAACACATTAAAGTAGCTCAATGCGGATAGCCGACCAAAAAAGTAGTAATATTTCAAATGATCACATGAGGGGAAAGGTGTCAATCTCGCCTGGTGCGGTTTGCTGGTGACACACAAGTCGAGTTAGAATCTTGGCGTGTATTTAAGGCTCTTGTCCTTGTCGAGTGCAAGAATAAAAACTATTTTGTGGGATGGTGAGAGGTTTGTATATAAAAAGTAATCAACATGCTTCTATTCTTGAACAAACCGTTTCCAAAAAGAAAATTGCAAAACAATAAAGTGTCTTGAAGATAACCGTTTGTCCCCATGGCTCTACATTTGCACACCAAATGAAAAGGGCCAATCGCCTTAAGGTGGTTATTCCTAAATGGCTTATACCGCTCCCATCCACACAAATGCGGATACACGTGTTGCTAAATTATCCTCATTGCTACACCCACTAATGTTGATTTTGGATAGTCCGGATGAATAGCACGAGAATAAAATCACCTTAATCAAAATATTCGTTTTAGTGACGTCATAACTTATACATACACAGACCAAGCCTAATTAAAGATATATACCTTGTTTTTTGGTTGGAAGAAAGTTTGTAAAATACAAACCTATTTTTTTACGGTCAACATTGATAACACCTGCTTCTGTGGCCGCATGGTCACTCTCGCAATAGACTGGCTGACGATGATGGTAAGGGTGCACTCAGGGTGATTTATCCTAAACTGGTTTTCCACTCTTCCTCCATGAAAATGTAGATGCACTTCCTCTAAATTCAACCTTCCTTATCCCTAACACATTAGAGTAATCAGTACACAGACGTATAACCCAAACGGATATCAAGGCGTGATGCTAAAACAAACTTATTTGATATAAAAATTAGTACTTGTATGTCTGTTTTCACCTATTCATACGTCAGGTCATATGATCTGCAACCCGCCTCGGTGGCGTAGTTGGCTAAAGGGCTTGTCGTGTTGAGCTTGACTGCCGAGGACGGGGAGATCGAGGTTCGAATCTCGGTTGGGTAAACTGGGGGTGGTTTTTCCTAAATGGTTTTCCACTCTCCCTCCACGCAAATGCGGGTTTACTTCCTCTGATTAAAAACCTTCCTAATTCCTAATCCTTTAGAGTAATTAGTACTTAAAGCGTATAACCCGAACGGGTAGTAAGACGCGGTGCTAATTATTATTATTATTATTATTATTATTATTATATGATCTGCGGCTGTCACTCTTGATGTAAACAGGGTGGGGCAGAAACAATTATACGAGTTATGCTGAGGAAAGTGATGGACAACGTACTGAGGTTTGTCTGACTTCCGGTGGAGCTCGCCTGAGTGACATTATCTTCAAAAAGTGAAAAAATTTAGTTGTTTGTAGTAGTTTGCTTTTATTTAGCTAATGTATATAATATGCTTTTCAATTAAAGTGTTAATATTCGCGTTAATAATAATATAATTGATTCGGCCTCACCTGTATATATATATCAAGAGTGACAGCTGCAGATCACATGACCTCACGTATGATTACGGAAAAACAAGATCTACTAACTTTTATGTCAAATAAGATGTTTGATAGCACCACGCTTTACTACCCGTTTGGGTTATACACCTATTTACTAACTATTCTAATCTATTAGTAAGGTTTAATTTAGAGAAAGTGCACGCACATTTGCATGAAAGGAAATAGGAAAACTACTTAAGAAACAAACATTCTTAAGTACACCCGACTGGAATTGAACCCCGATCTTCCCGTTGTCGGCAGCCAGTCTATTTCTAGAGTGACGCCTTAGACCATGCGACCACCGAAGCGGGTAATGTAAGTTTTCTTCTTATGGGAACAGGACTGTATATACAGAATGTACCGGCCTAACATGTGGGACCCATTTCAGCGTCGGACAGGAGACAATTAACAATGAAAAAAGTCCATTTAAACATATTATGTTTTATTTTACCTTTCCTAGTTACAGTCAAGTTGTTCAACTAAACTGTTTGCATATATATAAACATGGTGACCTGGTGGTCTAGGGGTAAGGTGTCAGACTTCTATGCTGGCGGCCGGGGTTCATTCTTCGGTCCCGGTAAAGATTTATCTGATTACCAAACCCTTCCTTCACCTCTCACAAGACATCTTGTGAATGTGGGGAATGCCAGGCCTCCACCGTGGTT
>CABEEJ010007170.1:0-33054 GCA_901482245.1 Timema douglasi | reverse complement strand
GTCCTTCTGGTCAAAATGTATACCACACACTTCACTTACACTCGCATTTTACCTATTTTGTAAAGGTTTTCCGGGAGCTTCACTAGTCACGTGTGGAGGCCTGGCATTCCCCACATAGTTATGAAACACAATAAATTAACATTAATGGGTTAGAATTATACAAGTTTTATAGGTAAAGTATTGTTGTGCCCGATTGTATTGGCCCGCCACTGTATCTCCCATTGGACAAGGCTAGGCAGCAGTGGAGGGCGCAGAATTCAGTGTCTACAAAGAGTAAATATTGTTTAATAATCCACCCCTCGCGACACACGTTGCTGGGACTCCTTCTGCCGACCTCTTCCTTGTCCTCACAGGATGGGCCACAGCTGCCGCTCTGGCGAGGCTCATCGAGAGAGGACGTCAGAGACAAAGCAGTACTTCCCACCGTCTACTGCCAGGACATCAACATCCTATTCAACTTCATTATTTGTCTCTGTTTGTAGCAATCTTCCTCTGGTCCGTCATCAGTTTACTCGAGCAGTAGCAAGAACCCTCTCCCTCCACCACACTCCTCTGCTCTGGAGATGCATCATTCCAGAGTCCGACCTGCGGGACAGACTGTATCACAAGGAGGCGGGACAACCAAACTGACTGAAGGGCTGGGACATTGCTTAAAGTCAAACAACTTTTAATAAAGCAACATTTGTATGGAACTCCTATTTACTCAGTGCAACTTTTATATATAACCTATTTATTGTTGATAGTCAAAATATTAATCATACAGATTAATGTTAAATATTTTTTAATATGTTGAATCAACTATTTATAATTTTCTTAGAGATACAGAACAAACCCACATAAACATTTATTTTTTATTAAATAACATTTTTTAAGTGTAACATGACACTTATAATATTAAAACTATATAAAATTGTACAGATGCTTAATTTTACATCACTGTTTTCATCAGCTCCAAGATAATGATATTAATACTGTACTATGTCTAGAACCGGACCCGCCTCGGTGGCTTAGTTAACTAATGTGCTAGTTTTGTGTTGAGCTAGACCGCCAAGGACAGGGAGAACGAGGTTCGAATCTTGCTTGGGTGATCAAGGGGTGGTTTTGCAGGTTCACTTCCTCTATATTCAACCTTTCCAATTCCTAACTCATTAGCTTAATTAGTACTTAAGTGTACAACCTGAAAGGGTAGTGAGGCAGGGTGCTAACTATTACAATCTCATAGGGGTGCGAGAGAGACTCTTTAATCCGAAGCAAATCTTGAGACTTGCGAAGAAAAGTTGAAGTCGAAGCTACCTAGGATTTTTGTTGTCACTTAATCCTACTTTTAATTTTTAAATTAATTATTTTTCTAGATCTTCTCAGTAACAAGGACCGAGAAAATTTCCTTATTTTTTTACCTAAGGACTATATTAATAATTAATGCACACAGGCTAACTGAAAAGCTTAGTAACTTATCAATTGAGTTTTAATTTTTACTTCCATCGTAGAGTTTATAATATTAGTTTGCAAACTTTACATATGCATGTCTTTTTATCTGCATTTCCCTGATAATAATCATAAACTAAATTCAGTTTTTGTTTATTTTTTCTGTATCAGCCATTTTGAATAATAAAGAAAATGCAAAAAGACTATGAAAAACTTATGTGACAAAAAGCACTTGTAAATGTGTAACAGATATTTCCAAAGAGATAAAATACCAAGGGCCAAACATTAGACGTGATCTGGGATGATTGCACAACTAAAGCGATATCCCTGCTTCATGCCAGTGACCTTGGTGTTATTTCTTTATAGGTATTTTTATTTTTTACAAAATTATGTTGGTGATTGTGAATATAGTATATTAACATTTCCTTACCCGCTTTTAATCCATGCTTACGTTATGGTAGTTAAATTACTAGTCTGTGTTAAAATTCTGTTTAGTAACCGTTTTAAAACTATCAAATATTGAAAAATGTAATATTTGGTAAGATAAAATTAAATCGTTTGATAATTTATAGAAATTGTTTGAATATGCAAAGGTTATTGTAGATGTCGGAAGTCAAAGCCGAAGGAGATTTGACCTTCAACTTCTAATTTTTGAAGCGTCGCACACTATTATTATTTTAATAATATTTAATGTGATTGTAGTAAGGAGAGGTATAACTTAATTAAAAAAGGAACCAAACATATTTAAATTGGAATCAACTTGATACTCATAAAAAGAGCTGGCGTCAAAATGATAAATTATAAAAGGATGATGAAATTAACAACTGTCGTTAAGACTTATAATAGTTAATTTTCATCATCCTTTTATAATATATAATATAATTTATCATTTTGATGTAAGCTAATTTTACAAATATCAAGTTAATTCTAATTTAACTATCTTTTTTGTTCCTTATATAATTATTATGATAATATTACTCTTACTACTACTATTACTATTTATAACCGAGGTTGCCACACGTAGCGAATTGGCCATAAAAGTTTGGCGAATTTGAGTTGGCCATCTCTCACAGTGTGACCGTGTGTGTTGATTTCCTGTAGCTGATTGGAAACATTTCAGTGTGAGAATGAGTCATTGACGCAACACCGCTCACCGCTCCTTCCCCAACAATTCGCAGGGCTGTATGCGAGAACAAGCTGGGTTGTGAAGGCAGTGGTGGACTGAGACACCCCTCGACTGGTCTCGTGTAGGAAAATGTTACTCGAGACTGCTCTTCCATTTCATTTAATGAATGGGGTGTTAAATAATTAATAACACAAGGCAATGAGTTTAGCCCTGACCTTGAACGGGGGGGGTGTTAAATAATTAATAACACAATTTTTTCTCTGAATGACATGTCCTACTTGTAGGTAACATCTTTGTAAGTAAATAATCTGCATGAAATTAAGTTTCCCTAAACTTGTATTTTAGGATGAATGTTAAATATTTGGTAAAGATTCTTCGTATCCTTAATCCCTTGAACTTATATCAAGGATTCAAACATATATTGGATTCATGATTAAAAAAAAGTTTGCAATTTTATTTTAGAGCTACTAAGAAACAATCCCCATGGTAGGCTGAGGTGTCTCAGGAAAGGTTGAATAGTGAGCTTAATTTCTGGCGGCCATCAACTTACCAGGTCCTTAACAGGGCTTTGATGCATTGCACACATTTACAAATCCCCCTCATTATTTAAGAAGTTGTTTGATATCTTTTAATGTTGTTTTCAACAAAATGGAGGTGAAAATTATCAGTAGTTTCTCACTAGTCAGAAAGTATAAACTTTTAAGTTTTAAATTCAACTGATTTACACAAAACTTTATATTTCTGAGATCAAAAAGTTATAAACCTACCTTTCCTCTATCAATTAAAGTCATGCTTTATGGGGTTACACCAGACCATTTTTAGATAATGTGGGATTGTCTTAAAGACCTTATGTAAGTTATCACACATTTTTTTAAAACCATCTAAACTCTTTAACGCATCCTAACTGTTGCTTACATCTTGGTGGAAACATTATTGATTGAGAAATATCAAAGCACTTGTTAAATAATCAATCCAGTATTTGTAAATGTCTGCGACACGTCTCGATGCTCTCGAGTTGGGTGTGAGCCTTTCAAACAAGACTATTCTTAGTCACGATGTTAATATGTTCTATGCCAACTAGAGGGGTAATGTAAACAAAATAATAATTGTTGCCTTAATAAACAGAAAGAATATGGACTCGAGGAAAAGTTGTATATATGGAAGTGAAAAATGTAATTCAACAAGTGGATTATGATGTAATGATCATAGTCATTAAATATCAGCACATTATCAACTTATAATGGCCTTGGATTATATATATATATATCTCTATAAGGAAAACCTCTTTTCACTTTATGGGGTAATTATATTATATTTGGAAGAAGGTACAGGAAAGGTGGATAGAAACATTTAAAGGGGGAAAAACACAGTTCACACTTTACACTGCTGCCAATGGACAAAGAGGTAATGGTTGTCTCTTAAAGAAAATTGATCGTCACTGCCCAATCCCCCGGCCTAGGTTTCATTCTATCGGAACTCATCAGGGAGGAGTGTGAAACGCGCAAAGCAACTTCCTAAAAGAGGAAACCAAAAAACAAAGGAAAAAAAAGGAAAAATTGTAAAGAATGATAGAATAGGTTTTTTGGTTCCCTCTTTTAGGAAGTTGCGTAGCGCATTTCACACTCCTCCCTGATGAGTTCCGATAGAATGAAACCTGGGCCGGGGGATTGGGCGGTGACGATCAATTTTCTTTAAGAGACAACCATTACCTCTTTGTCCATTGGCAGCAGTGTAAAGTGTGAACTGTGTTCTTCTTTTCATTGTAAAGGCCATGTTGTGTTCGTCCCCCTTTTATATGTTTCTATCCACCTTTCCTGTACCTTCTTCCAAATATAATAAAATGATCTTGGATTGTATTTTATTCCCCACTAATAAAAAAACTCAGCGTAAACACTAATTATCCCTGCCATAAAAAAGTTGATAAAATGAGCTTTAGATTAATTAAATTAAGTTAAATGTAATTAAAAGCTGTAAACATGAATGTGTATATAACTTATTGGTTATATAATGAGAATATAAGTATTTTGACTGTGGGCATGATTTTAGCAGTAAGACTTTTGTAATGTGTACATTTATAGTTGTATAAATATTTTACAATCTGAACTTCTTATCACAAACTGTATGTTTTCCCTCTTGACCATTAGCATTCCATCAAGTGAACTGAAATGTTTTAGCATAACATACGTTCACATGTTAATAGACTTGCTAACTAATGGACCGTCAAACCTTTTCACATGTTAATAGACTTGCTAACTAATGGACCGTCAAACCTTTTCACATGTTAATAGACTTGGTAACTAATGGACCGTCAAACCTTTTCACATGTTAATAGACTTGCTAACTAATGGACCGTCAAACCTTTTCACATGTTAATAGACTTGGTAACTAATGGACCGTCAAACCTTTTCACTCCATTCTTTTTTTACTGCAGCAATTTTCAAATTACTATTTTTTGAATATCATGTACCTGAGCATGTGTAAATATGTACAAATATACACCATGTGATTTATATATTTATTTTTACATCATGTACTGCAATCATAGCAATCAAAATATTGTAAAGCATTATTATAGTTTTCTAACGTGGCTTAAGTTGGGGACATGCAATGTGGAACAACTTTGCTCACATAAACTTAACTACAATTTCAATATGTATCCTTATTTTAAATTACGTTTAATACATTTGAAACTAATATTAAATATACTTTGCTCATACTTTGTTTTTCACTTAACAATTGCCTCTTCCATTTAGCATTTCAACTACGATCTTTATTTATTTATTGTGCCCGTGTTATTTTTATATATACGAGGGGGGCCCAAATGAAACCGGATTGAAAGTGCGTGGCCATTCCTAGGCGTAGTAGAGAGTTCTCCCGCTAGGTGGGTCTACTACAGACCTTCCCAAATCAGTTGCCCAAGCAGCGTCTGCATAGAAGGTTACGTTTGATTGTGGTGTTGTGTTTCTCAACTGTTGGAAATTATGTTTCCTGCTTGAAAAATCAGCAGTGGAAGCTTACCAAATGCTTCAACAGGCTTTAAAGAAGGATGCTATGAGCCGCACACAAGTTTGCAAGTGGTTTGGGCGCTTTAAACTTGGCGAGATGAGTGTTGAAGATCATGCTCGTTCTGGGCGCTCTTTATCATTTCGAAATGATGAAAACATTGACAAAATCAACGAGAATCATCGTTTCATGATCGACGAGATTTCAGAACAGACAGGAGTGAGTTGGAGTTCGTGCCAACGTATTTTGACAGGGTTTGCGAATGAGGCGAGTTGCCGCTAAGTTTGTTCCTCTGCTCACACAGGATCAAAAAACCATTCATCTAAATTTTGAGCCAGGACTTGAAAAATCAGATTGAAAGTGACCCGAACTTTTTGACCAAGGTCATTACAGGTGATGAGAGTTGGTGTTACGGATATGACCTTGAAACCAAGCAAGTGGAAGACCCCCCTCACCTCGACCAAACAAAGCAAGACAAGTGGGGTTGAATGTTAAGACGATGATCATTGTTAATCAGCACTTTTATTTGCAAGTTAAAACGTTGAGGGAAGATGTGCAAAGGAAACACCCAGAACTCTGGTGATCAGGTGACTGGTTCCTTCACCATGACACGGTCTTGTCTGTGAACTGCTATTTGGGGTTCCCGAGAATGAAACAAATGTAAAAGGTAAGCATTTTATGATGTGGAGGCTGTAAAAACAGCTTCGCAGAGGGCACTGGACGATATCAGAGTTGACGAGTTCCAGAGGTGGGGAAAAGACTGGACAAGCGCATCTCACCAAATGGAGAGTACTTTGAAGGGGACTGGATTAATTTTGTAAAAAACTTAATCAAATTAATTTTTTAGAGCAAAAGTCCGGTTTCTTTTGGGTCCCTCCTCGTCCATGGGGCGTTAAAAAACAGGGTTCAATCCTTTATGATCTCGTTGTACTCATTAAATAAAGTAATCAAGTTAGTAAACCTAGGCGTACAAACAAAAGGTGTTCTCCATGTTGTCCTTCCATTTCCACACAAATCTCACATCTCTGAATAAGACTGTGCAGACTCACTGTTGAAAGTCGGGTCATTTACCCCTCTAAGTATCCCCAGAGGATCAAGGTCTGGGGGCCTTGCGACTGGACCTCTCCATTGCCCCCAGACCTTGATCCTCTGAACCTTTTTTTATGGGGATACAAATAAATGATCAAACTAACAACAGCGAGTTTACAACAGTTGTCAGACCATTTGAATGAAGATGTGGAGATAGTAGGACAACGTGTAGAACAGTTTTGTCGTAATATAATACATTTGTTTATATAGAGACAGAATGTTGGCTTAGGAAGCAAAAGATGTACAATAAGCCATCCTGGTGTCCTTGTTCCCACAACTAGAGATGATGCTCATAGCAAGCACAGTTCATTTAGTGATAATAGTGAGTGCCAGTGGCAAAAGTGGTAACTACTTAAACTACTTGATAAGTTTCATTTTAGTTGCAACGCTTGATCTAATTGTAGCTTTCTTTAATATTCATAATAAAGGAAAGGGAACATAGACGAGACAAGATAGCAAAGAAATCAGGGTGCAGTTCCCAAATTATTGTTATGAACCTCCTAAAAGATATCACTCATCATCAGGATCCTGACTTCATAATAAACACCTGGATGCGAGCAAATTACTTAAGGGGGCAGAAAACAATTTAAATGAGAATATCGCTTTAATAGTACACAATTGAGATGTATACACAGAGGTAATCGTAATTTATACTATGTCTGTAAATATTGTGTAAAACAAGCAAATATTACACGTGAATTCATATAATAGATAATCAGATAAAAACTAACCTGAACCATTAATCATTACAATTTATTTGTAATTTTGTAATAACCATAACTTTGAAATACAAACATTTTAGCTAATATTTATACACAAGGCCACCAAGAGTGCTACACAATTATAATAAAGTACATTGCCCAAGGTTTGAATATCCAAACACCAGGATCAAACCTCATCAACAATACAGAACAATTTCCAATATAAATTTAAAGATTTGAAATAATTAGACTGCAGGGTTTTCCCACAAATACAAAATATTGTTTTAATAGAATAATTTCCATTAAAGATACTGAAATACTTGTTCAAATTCAATTAATTTTATACATATAACAATTAAATTTAATCAAGTTTCAATATGTTCCAGAATATGAGTGTCCCTCTTGTTTGAAAACAGACCTTGTGAATTATGACAAGGATTCCCAAATATTATCTACTTACTTTCTTTGAACATATTGATATTGCAATCTTTGCAATTTGAAATAATAAAGTCCCAAAATAAACTTTAGATGATGAACATTTGTAAAATCAAAATGAATTTAAGTTTTAGACCAAAAGATAATTTAGAAAAGTATAATTATAAAATTAGTACTGAAAACTCATTTTTAGATTAATTTTTAACCTTAAGGCTTACGCTAGAGATTAGTAAGGCTATGCGAGTATTAGTATTTTGAGATTGAAAGTTTTGTAGGCTCGTCATTTTCGAGCTTCTGCTCGATTTACTTAATAATCCATCCTTAAAACACAAAAGTAAGCATAGTCTATTTAATTGAGATAATATCAGCATTTCCAATTATAAATCATTCGGTTACTTGATAAATTGTTAAATATTAATTTCAATTTTAACATTAATAGCATGATAGAGCTTTAAAACCACTTTCGACCAGTAAATTTATTCAACATTGTTGTCCATTTTGAATTATTATTATTGAATTATACTTGATTTAAGAAGATTACTAATTGAATGATTATTTTTACTATTTTTACCTGGTCCCTTTCTAAAATAATAATTTATGTTAAATTAAAGTGTAATATTAAAAATATCTTATATTCAATGTTTTCAAACTTAAGATATTTAAAACTTCTATTAATTAATATGTTTAGCTACAAAACTATCTCTAGTTCAGTTACTATTTAGTTATAAAATTATGTTGGTTAACCTGTTGAAAATCAATACAATTTTTTACCAAATTTATCACATTTAAATTAAAAAAGCATTTACTGTTTCATATTTTTTGCTAGAAATAATATTTTAGTCGTGTTATTTTTAATTTTAAAGTATCAGCATCAACTTTTATAACCATTAACAATTGAATTGAAGTAAATTTCTCTCTAAAATAATGTCTAACGAGATCCTGGACATAGAGGAATGGAAATGAAACACAAGACAGATAGTGCACAATTATACTAAGGAAAAATAAACAAAATATGAAACAGTTCAAATTTATAACTGTTTATGAATCTTACATTTTCTTATAGGGTTAATTAAGTTACTGAAGCATATTTTGGAGAAATATCAGCTTATTAAAATGTCAATTTTATTAACTTTTTATCAAGACAGCGTAGAAACACTACAATAATGTAAAGTGATAGTGAAGGAAGCCAACCTGAAGGGATAGTTAGGATAGGACTAGGTATAAACAAACACGCTTCTCAACTTATTTTTGTAATTTTAATGTCCTTAAAGACATGAGTGTTGAAACCATTTTAATTTATTTTATTTTTTTAGATTATTATTTGAGTGTTATTATTTATAAATTGTGTTTTATAAGTGTTATTTATAATTTAAAAACCAATATTTCCATTGTGTAACTTTTTTTTTCATAATTATTAACTATTTATAAAAATGAGTGTCATTCATCTTTTAAGAACATGTGTTTTAATATACTTCATAACGTTTTAAAATTATGAATATACAAAACTCGACTCGAACTAGGGAGCTTTTAGAAATTCTCGACCCGCGTTCGGCTCGAATGGAAACACCCAAGCCCGCAGACCCCTATCAACTAGTCAAAGATCCAGCAAGAGTCGAGCTTATTCCAAGGCTAGTCCCTGGTAAGGAGATCAGGGAATGAGAATTAAAGGGGAGTCCCATGGGAGGGTAACCACCTGGGTGTGATGTAACTGGGCTTCTAGTTGTTGGAACTAAAATAACATTCTCAGCGATGTACTAGGCCTCAAACTTTCTTAGAGCTGTTTGCCAGTTCAACTAGTGGCTTCTCTCGGAACTGTTATGCTGCTGCACGCAACAAGACATGACGGCCAAATGCGCTGAGGTTCGCCAGGGCGCGCTTGACACTGCCCGGCGCTGTCTTCAGTCATCGAGAACATACTATGCGGTGGCAGAGGGGAAGCTGGAAGCCCTTCCCAGTATACACGTGTTTACAGCCCTATGAAGAGAACGGGCAGGATGGTCCAAAGGAGCACAACTTTTCAAGTGTGTTCCAGGAAAAATTATTCTGTTTGGTGTTTAATATTCATAATAATTGTGATGCTTAGTTTGAGATTTTACCAACTGGACAGTTTTGAGTTAATATTAAAACCTATAAAAAATTTATAAAATTATTTATATTGAATATGATTATATAGCTTACCACACAAAAACTGTAGACTATTATTATTATTACTTCATTATTTTGCATTATTGTTTTACTCAAGAGTTGTAAAACTCACTATAAGACATTACAGATTGAACAAAAAAATAATAAAGTTACACATTTACATGATTGAGGTTATGTGGTATAGAGCACTGGGCTAAATCATGGTTTAAATTAGGAGGGATAGCCAGCACACTTACCTTGGTGATACTGGAGCAGAAATTGTTTGGATATAACACTAAAAAGAATATAAACACATTTTCAAGGACAAGCTTTCACTGTCACAGACAGCTTCATCAGGTCAGGAGAGTAGACTGATGCTTTTGCTTGAACTGATGAAGCTGTCTGTGACAGTGAAAGCTTGTCCTTAAAAATGTGTTTATGTGTTTTTTAGTGTTATATCTAAACATTTACATGATTGTAATTTAATTTGTAGGTTTACTTTTCAAACTGGAGAGTAGGCAAAAACCAAACTATAGTATGGACAAAATATACAGTTTGAAAGAAATTTAACAATCAATTAAATAAATTTCCTAGTAGGCATGTTAAAGAAAAGTGATTGTGTATTATGAATAAAATTAATAAACCCTGTTCTTTACTCAAAGCTTGTTTATATCAAGATCAGAATGAGTTTAGTAGACATTTTTTCTGGGCATGTAGTCAGAGGCCTTTACGTTATGGTACAATACTATATTCTGATTAAGGTTTATCTTAACTCTCTTATTTTATTGAATCAAAGAGAATATATTCATATATAACTTGTATTTATAATATTGCCCACAATAGATTGGATCCTTTTTTATACAAAACAAAGGGAGAAGTAGACAAGTGTTCAATGGTTTGGGGAAAGCTGTATTTACTTACGGATTTCACTCCAGCCGTACATCTGTGAAATGAAGTCATGCATCTTCTCTTGCCAAGTTTAATACAGATAATGTGTGACCCCCTAAAACGTTATAAATCATTGTTTATTAACACAAAGAATAATTACTAGGGGGCGGATTTATAGGCACTGAACTTTTTAAAAAAGGCAGGCAAATAGACACTAAAAATCACAAAAATAGGAACATAAATAGGCATTATAAAGTAAAAAAAGGCAATAAATAGGCACTAAAAAGAAAAAAATAGGCATAGTAATGCAAAAAAAAGGCACCAAAACACCCAAAAATTGTATTATTCACTCTTAAAATCCAGCATACACTTTCCATAAACATATATTAATTACTATTAGAGTTAATTATCAAATACTTCAAGATTTTCAGGTGTAAATTTTGTTCTGTTGTCTGACAAAATGTTTTTATAGTGTGAGTATCTTCTCTCGACTTCACATGAAGTCATCGGGCCAAACTTCAGACAAGCTGTTTCAGCTGGGCTAAGCTTGACTTATGGAAGTGGTGTAGTTTGTCCTTCTAAGATATCGGCAATACTTGCAATCACAATCCACCACTGCAATACTCTGTTAAACTTGTCGACGATGGCTGTGCCAACTGAGCCAGAAGCCTGATTCAGGTTTTCTTCTATTCCCCGAATTATCTTCACAGCTTTCACAAGAGGCGAATCCCTCGCCTCTACAGCTGTGATTGCTCCAAGAAGATTTCCAAAATTGTTTTTTACGTATGCCAGATCCGCACTGACACTTGGGCAGGAGATGGCAGCATTTTCTTCTGTAATGGCGACAGATTGTTCCTTGTCAAGAGTTTGGACTGCCTACAAGCGAAACGGTTGGTATAGAAAAACTCACCTTTCTTTCAATATATTGTGTTCTACAAGTATAACCATTAAATTTTTTCCAATAATGTGGACGGACAGGTGGAATCAATAAAACTAGAATAAAACTAGTGGTAAATGCTCCCTGCAATTTTAATTTGGAAACGCATCTAAATATAGTGTATTGTATAATACCGTTTTAATGTCACCCAGGTAATTTGCATAGTACAACGCAGCATGAAGCCATGTGCCCCAATGCGTTAATACTGGTTGTGGTGGAAGAGGTGTGTTGGGCAGGGTGGCCTTAAATGAGAAGATTTGTGATGGTGCCTTAAAAAAACTTTCTTGACTGTTGAAATAATAGCGTTAACATTAGGAAAACGTGATATATTTTCTGTAACCCTATGAACAGCATGCGCCAGACAAGTCACGTGAATTAACTTGGTGTAGAATACTTTTAAGCTCGCAGCCGCTTTCAACATGTAGCCCGCAATGTCTGTCAACAACACCAATAACCTTTCGTTGTGGTTTTATGATGGCCATAGGACACCTAATATAAACAAATTAACTTATTTATAACTATAATTTTTACAGGACTAACACTGAGAATCATTAAACTAGCACAGTATATCTTGTGCAATTACATTATATACTCACGCAAAGCATCACGAACCACTATGGCAATTATAGAGCTTTTGGTTGCTTCAAGCATTTTTGAAACAACCAAGGGAGGTTTCCCAGGACCCGTAGAGTATGGTTTTCCAACAACAACATTTGCAACATATCTTCCAAAGCGGTCAGTGGTTTCATCAACAGTAGCCCAAATGTATGAGTCTCCAATATCTTCTCGGATTTTCTCAACTGTCTTAAACGAAATAAAAATAATGTTTACTGTAAATAGTTTAAATCTAATACAATTCAGTTGATATTTTTTAATGTCAGAACGAAAAAACTGCTATTGTAAAAACTTAGGGATAAATAGGTTAAATGCAAGTAACGTTTCCTCAGAGTTTATTCGTCTGGTATCTTCATGTTGATATATTTGTTGAGAAAACATTGAAATCTGGATTCTCCAGCTTCTTCAAAGGAATATTTGCAGCTACCATCGCAGAGCACAAGTCAGCAGAAAATTGCTCTTGGGTTTTATTGGTATCGTTAACTTTAGGAAAAAATGGTTGAGATCCTGTATTCTTTCCGGAATTCTTCATATGTGTTGCGGTATTTTTGTGTTGTTCTAGGTGATACTTCTTCTCGCATTTTTACCTAAATATTAAAAATGGAAATTTTCACCCAGTAATATATGTGGATTCTACAAATTAACAAAGCATCACCTAACAAGAGAACTGTGGTTTAAATTAGGAGGGACAGCCAGCACACTTACCTAGGTGATACTGGAGTAGAAATTGTTTAGATATAACACTAAAAAACACAAACACATTTTTAAGGACAGTTAACCTTACAGTTCAACCAAGAAATCAGTCTACTCTCCTGACCTGATGAAGTCTGTCTGTGACAGTGAAAGCTTGTCCTTAAAAATGTGTTTGTGTTTTTTAGTGTTATATCTAAACAATTTCTACTCCAGTATCACCCAGGGAAGTGTGCTGGCTATCCCTCCTAATTTAAACCATGATTTAGCCTAGTGCTCTATACCACATAACCTAACAAGAGAACTAAGATTGTTTTTTGTTTTTTTCAATCGTAATGTTACGCTTTGGTAAATATTTCCACTTTGTTGTTGAAATCCTTCAATAAGAAATTAAACCTAGTTTGAACAATATCAAATAATCATGATTTACTTTTAAACAGACAATATATTTAATAAAACCCTTGACTTTCAAAATTATTAATTTCATTTCCCCTTTTGAAAGGATAACTTACCTCCTTGGAACATGGCTGACAAAACATTATTTTACCATCCGTTGTGAAATTCCTATCACCACCAATCCACTGCTTGGATAATACACTTTTACACGATTTCTCTTTAGGCATTTTCTCCTAGTTCTATAATTTACACTGAGTCCAATACAAAGACATATTAATGAACATCTAACAACAGCGTAATATACACAACCACTGAATGAACTGACATTGTTGTGCGCTAGAAGGAACTCTTTGTTGCCAGACTGACCAGTCTGAGCCTATCAGACCACTGTTCCTACCTATCACGAGTATCCACGTGGAGTAACCTAAGGAGTGAAGGAGGAGGGGTGAGGGGGGCAGACCGCAAGTATTTAGGAAAAAAAGAGGGTGGTAGGAAGAGAGATATAGAAAAATGTACTTAAGGCTCCCATTTGTAAAATAGGCACTAAACAGCAAAATAGGCACTATAAAAGTTATCACATTATCTTCGCAATCATCGAAAATAATTTTATACCTCAAAAGCCTACTTTTCAAAGCATAGGAATAAAAAAAGGTATTTTTGGCAAATCCGCCCCCTAATAATTACTCGCCAATTTGAAGAGCAGATGCTCATGAGTTGATACTCAAATGTGTGTTTAGAACAATACATGTTGTCCCCACATGTCCTGGTTATCAAACCAAACGACCAGGGTTATGGCGGTGGTTTTCCAAGTAGCTACTGTAACTATAACTTGTAAGAACAAATATAAACAAGTAGAATTTGCCAATACAGATGACTTCCTTACAATTTGAATCTCTCAATCAAAATTACAAATATTGGTCTTAAATAATAACATTAAAATGTGAAGTTTTTATTTTGAGGCCAGTGTTGGTAAATTATCTTACCAACTCAGACTCCACGGCTGTTTTTAATCTCTAAATATTTATTAAGAGGTACATTTGACATTAGCCCAACCCTATTGATGAAGGTAACTTTGAAATAATTTACTCTCAATAAGAGTTGTTTTGGAATGTTCACAATAGGGAATAGTGTTTGAAAATGAAGCCTGTTGGGGGAATGTTCTCACAGGGAAAAAAGTTTTTTTTGGCGTTCTTGAATAAAAATAATATATTCTCTGAATTTTATTGAAAGTAAACTTTTTTATTTGTGAAACGTACAAATATACATAAAAAATTACATTTTTATGAAATTGAAATATTTATCAAACACAAGTTGACTATACTTAGATTATATAATAGCATTAGTTTAAATGTTACCAGACAGTATCAAATAAGTTTAATTTTAATATAATTTAAAAAATTGTACCAAAATATTTAATAAGAGCTAACTATTCCACTTTTAGTATGGAGTTATGTATTACACAACAATATAAACTTATGTTAAATGATTATTTAGAATGATCCAGGTGTAATTTGGTAACAATATAAACTTATCTTAAATGATTATTTAGAATGATCCAGGTGTAATTTGGTAAATCATATCACAATTGTTTGATTTACTGGTAACAAACTTGCATGTACTGGATTCAACTTACTACCAACATTTTAACAAACAGTCTTAATTTTGAATTGGTACATATTAATAACTACCCTTAACAAGGGGCGATTAAAAAATACTTTGAAAAACCCAACAGTGCAATATATGAAATATATAAATTAAGCACCAAATTTGTTTTAGGCACGCTAAATACATATTTGGCACGGTCATCTTTGGCATATATCCACAATATTAATGTATACAACTATAGCAGTGACTTACTTTGTAATCAACGAAAATATATCACAATTCTGTAAAAAAATAGTATTTATCCTTGAATTAATGAGGAACTATGATGTAGTGAATGACGCTTGGATGGAGTAAGTTTCCAAGCGATGAGATTACCCATAAAAAAATAAACACTTTACAAAATATCAACCTTCAAGCAATTCCACATTTTTCCTGAGAAAATGTAACTATACGAAAACATGAGCATGTTATCAAACCATAATATGTGGCTAAACATGAATAGGTGTGACAATAATAATTCATACCAACACCAAAAACAAACATTAAAAATCTACCAAGGCTATACTAACTTGAAAATGAAACTATTAAATATTATAAACAAAAATATCAGTTTTAAAGTAGTAAGAATTAAAAATAGTTAAATTTGTTGTTTCTAAAGTAATGATTTAATTACCTGCCAAGTTAGTTAAAGCTTAACTATCATCCTGGAATTTGATTTGATCGAATTCTCAATTCTCTATCCTCTCTCCTGGCGTATATAAAATTACTGCTGTTCTAATGTAGAAATGAGGAAAGTAAAATTTAAAGAAAATTTACCCATATTTATGTGGATGGACAGTGGGAAAGCATTTAAGAAAACTACCTTCAGCAGTATTTTAATTCTGTCTTTGGTAACCCAGTTTATTGCAAGAGCAATGCCTTAGACCATGTGATCACCAAAACAGGTCATTGCACACTTAATATCCTTATTTGGTGCCTTTGAATATATATATGACACTAGTAACAATAATGTGCACAAGTAACAATAATGTTCACAAGTAACAATAATAACCTCTTTGAACTATATTTTACAATCATTAATTATTATTAGTCCAGCCAATAAAGTAAAAATAAAAATAAAAAATGTAATTGTGTTGAAATTTGGCAGAAATTTTTACTAAGGTGTACTTTTGAACATATTTAAAGTCCTGAAGGATAAGAAGTGAGCTAACGCCACCATCTTGGAAAATTGTTAAAGTTTTATAGTTTTTTGCGAGTATCTTGTGAACTTTTGATTTTATGGAAAAAATAATTGTTTTTAAAATGAAATAGTATTAAATTCTAAACAAAAAAGGCATTCATTTTTCTCATAACTATAATTTGCTACGAGTAAATTAGTACTGAATATCGCCACATCGCCACCATCTTGGAAAAGAATTACACTTTTATAGTATGGTTTTTTGCCACAGCTGAGCAACATGTAGATTTTCGCGCAAATCAAAAAATGCAAGAGATGTCAAGAAACTTTCAGATTAGTTCAAGAATCATCCACCATTTCCAATAATCGCAGACGTGTCACTAGCTATCGAAGTAGTCAGCGATGCAATTATAAATTATTATTATGCTATAAAAATTGGTAAGAAAGCTATGCCGAAAATGGTTGGCAATACTTTTTCAGCTGTCAAGTTGTCGCGTATACACAAAACTCTACCTCTTGCTACTGTAAAATTCCCATTGAGATTGTACCAGTTGATCCTTTGCTTCCTTTCAAAGGATAGCCGATGCTAAGTAAGCCAATGAAGACTCAACAACTCAGTTGGAATAATTTCCACTAACTCTCTTCAATGAAAGTGGAATGTGAAAGACAAATCTTCATTGTGCGACATTTTTACAGCATCAGACAAACATATCAATTTAGAAGATTGCCTCAGTATTGTGGACAGTAGTTTTCTCCTACACCAAGTCAAGTAGGGAACGCATTCAACTTTCATCTGTTTACATAGCTACATAAATTATATCAATACGCACTATGGTAAAAACTGCTCAGTAGTTTGTGACTACTACTCCAATACGATTAACAGCACAAAGAAATCAGCAAATTCAACGATCTACTGATAAAAAACCTGTGGGCATACATTTTGAGGAAAATATGTGTGTTCTTGTTCAACAGGATAAATTCCCATCAAAGGACAAAAATAGCAGTAGATTAATTAGCGTGCTAATGGCCAAGCTGAGGAACAATCGTATCGGATTTCAGGAAGGCACTGAGGACGCAGATTTTCATCGTTAGCAAAGCAAGAGAAACATCTGTTTTGAATTGGTGAGGATGTTGACCTGGTCTTATTACTCGCACTGGCTCCATCACAACAAGAAATGTTCTTTGTCGAACCAGGCAAAGGGAAAAACTTACACAAGAGAGTATTCATTGTACCAGAGGAAATCATCGGGACTTGCAAATAGTATCATTTTCTTAATGGATGCAATACGACTTGTGCAGTATTCAAGAAAGGGAAGATCAAATGTGTCAAACTATTTCAAAACGTCAAGATTTGCATGACGTGTTTGATAATTGCAACTCTTCACACAAAGCAATTTCTTGAGCAGGAAAATGTTTTTTTCTTGCCTTGTAGGGTACAAAATCCACAGATAAATCTTAAACAAGTATCAGTTCAACTGTTTCATGAAATCTGAAACCAAAATCAAATCACGCCCAACGACAAGAGGAGCTTCCAAGCAGCAATCATTTCGAGTGCATCGACAAGTCAAAAAATTGTGAGGAAATTTGGGGCTGTAAACATGTACATGGTAGGCTTGTTCCGATCACAATCACAACATATTGTGTTGTAAGTGTAGAGGAATGTGTCATAAAACACTTAGTTTGTTTTACAGGAGTGCCACAATGAGGATAATGAAGAGCAAGGACACTTTGTATCCTTGTTTGCGAATCTAAGAACTTGTTTGCCTACAGAGAGAGAATTGTTTGATCTATTGAGTGAGTGTCGCAATATTCATAGTAAAATACAGTTATTGAAGAAATTAATTTAACCTCTTTTGTTTAGAATTTGATTTTATTTTATTTACTTTTATTAACAACTATCTTTTCCATAAAATCGACAGTTCACAAAATATTTGCAAAAAACTATAAAACTGGAACCATTTTCTAAGATGGCGGCGTTAGCTCACTTCAGATCCTTCAGGACTTTTAATATGTTCGAAAGTACACCTCAATAAACATATCTGCTAAATTTTGAAACGTTTGCATTTTTTTGTTTTATTTGCTGAAATGGCTTTTGTGGACTGAGCTATTATATTAATAACAAAATCAGAGAATATACAAACTTTGTAGTTTGAACTAAGCCTTATTAATACTAATTGTGTAATCAACTTATTTATTGCTCAGAGCTCATTTCAGAAAAGAAAATACATTTTAAAATTTTGATATCTGACATTTTTTCAAATAAATTATATTAAAAAACATGATTCCCATTTTTAAGTAGTAAAGTAGAATGAAGATTAGTTATTGCATTATAAAGTTAGTAAACTTATATGTCCTTTTGTAACTTTTGCTTGCTTTTTTTAACTAGGAATTACCTATTACAAACAATTGTGAGAAATCAATTTTCTGTTTATAATAAATTGAAATAAGAAACTAATTTAATTAAACATTTGAAATGGCACACTTACAATATAACAGGCTCTTAAGTAGAATAGTTTTAAATTATAGGAAAAGGCAGTAGTCTTAACTCTGCTACCAAAAAATAAAATGGTAATTTCTCAACAACAAAATCAAATTAATTACAGCCGGAATAATGGGTAAGTGTAAGACTACCATTTTCAGTTATTTAAGAGTAAAATGTCAATCAATAAATAAAGGCTTGCTGTCCCATTGTTTCCTGTGGCCTTGATAGTTGTAGTGAGACATACCTTATTATATTTACTGTGGTCAATACAACACACTCACTCTAAACTATTTTACTAGACAAATTTTAATTTTTAACATTTGTAGATTAATACAAACATAACAAATTGATTGTCGTGGAAGGCCGCAGCAGTTTATTGGATATATATATATATATATCTTAACTAATCTATGTGCATATTCAGTCGTAATACAATTTTGACACCTGGAAATAATCTCAACGCCAGAAACAAACGATATGAGATATCGTATCACTCAGAGGTGTTCACAAAACATTTGTATTTTATGTAACTATGGCACGATTGGAAAGTATTCATTCACAAACTAAGTTTGTTCAAACATAGTAATGTTAGGAACTCGGTTATATTTATCAACTATACCAAAGGCAATGCATAAATTCAGTTGTAAAGACCACCTTTTTTGATTAAGTAGAATTTGTTGAAAAACCAAATATAGCAGCATCAGATTTCATTCATTTCCAGATAACAACGGTCGACAGTTCCACGAGCGGGGAACGAAGAAATCCCAGAACCGGTCCTGGAAACAGAACAAATCACTGTCAATATGGAGTTATATCAAGGAATGTAAGGGTGTATGGTCTGATTGTGACATGAGTATCTTACCAGCGTCTGTTGGCAGTTGGTCCTGGCGTACCACTCCATGCTGTAGGCTGAGGTTAGAATACCATTCCCGATACACAACAACAGCCACATAATGATGTTCCCACTGCCGGCAACGTCTCTCGGTAGAAACACTAGACTTGCTGAAACAACACAGGCTGACTAGTTTGACTAGTTCCCACATACAACACTGGGGATTGTCAGAACAAACTATTTAACAACTATCATTTGGAGTTTTTATAGTCTTGGGGGTACATTCAACTTTCAGTCATGTCCAAGAGGTACAAGATATACAAGTTTAGAGAAATGTTGATATGGGATAAACTTGTTATAAATGTCAGGTTGCGTTGTATCATGTGTGTAAGTAAATACCAAATATCAGTTGTGTGTTAACCACAGCAGTGAAACAAAGACTCACACATACACATACATATTTAGTTATCTTCAGTGTCAGTTAGTAGACTATCTAATCTGAGAATTAAGGTAACTTGAATAGCATTTCCTGAACAAAGGATTGTAAGCCACTAGCCAATGTATCAACCTGGACTCGAATCACAAGTCAGAGTCTTGGATGGTAGGAATGACTCGGCTTGGTTATTACTCCATCATATGACTCATGTTTGGGTAATGGGAAAACTTGGAAATACAAAAACAATGCAGGGTTTTGACATTAAGATTTTTATTGGATGTCTAGAATTTTGGAACATCACTATCACTAATAGACTAATAGACTAAGGGGGTGGTGATTATAGATAGGCCCTGTATTTAACAAAACAATTGGGAAAGTGTCTTAATGTTTTAAAATACTCTCACGTTTCACTTTTTTTTTTTGTTATTTTAATGATATAAATGATAGCCAGCACACTTACCTGAGGGTTGCTGGAGTAGCCACTGTCTAGATACAAGGCTATTAAACACAAAGACGTAGTTTAAGACAAGTTTTCACTGTCACAGGCAGCTTCTTCAGGTCCATATAGTTCACAAGTTGTCCACGGCCAATAAAGATCTTTAAATGTGTTGTTTGTATCAAATAGTGTTTTTAGAGAAAAACATACCTATTCCATCATCACTCATGTAAGTGTGCTGGCTAACCCTCAAACAATTAGTTGCAATTAAAATCACAAAATAATCAATTACCGTATCAATTAGTTATTAAAAATCTGAATACATTTCAGTGTACCTCTAGTAAGTTGCCTTAAATGTAAATACAAAACATTTATATTGCTTTATCTTTCCATTTGACTTTCAGGTTTGTATTTTAATAATGACGACTTTAAATAAAACAATATTAAATATTACATAAAGACCTGGGCAGAATCCCAAACCTCTGGAAAAAAAATTTGGGAAATAGACTCTGGCGGGAAATTAATTTTTCCCAGATTTATCAGGAAAAAATGTCATATGAATAACAAGACCAAGTTTAAAAATTAAATATAAGTGTTTCAATAAACAAAACATCCACTTTTAGTCTTATCTCATTAATAATTTGTATCGCAACATATGAGCTGAACAGGTAGTAAGCCTCGGTGCTAAAAGAAACCAAGTACAACGTTATACTCGTGGTTCCATAAGGTTGTTTGAACATTAATTGAACATTGCGCAGTTATTGAATAGCGTATATTTCAGGGATAGAGAAAAAAATCACTTATTAATGTCAAATGTTTAATTACACATAACACAGCAGTCGTTATTGTCATGATGGTGGCTCAGTTGTCTTTAAGTAGTATTTCTGAAAGTGTTAATAATAATAATAAAACATCTTCATTCCATCAAATTATATCCTTTTCACAGAGTATTTTTTTAATGATTCTATCAAATTCTACTTTTGTAAAATTACGTGATCATGTAGAGAACATGAAAACAAAAATTTGCTTTATTTGTGGTTGCGCGTCCATGTTTTAAAGACAAGGCTATTGAAAATCAAGTTTCTAGCCATGAACCAGTTAGAACAATTTTAAATTAATTTTAGAAACTATATGATTTTAATTATCAATGAACATCTTATTTCATTAAAAGGAAAATTGATTTTGAAACTTTACTTCAAACTATAGTTTGTTTCAACTTTATTAAATTGAGTGCTTTATTTGAAGAGAGTTTTGTTTAAGTCTACAGTAAGGATAAAGAATATTTACGCGAGTGCAAACAAGGTTAATATTTTGAGAAAAGAAGGTAAAGTGTCCACAAAATGTATAAATTGTGGCAAAATTTTAAAAACTAATCATGATAGTACTTCAGGGTTGTTGAAGCACCTTGCTCAGCACCCAAAGCTAGAGCGAGAGTTCTTTTATTTTCACCATGAAATATTGTTAGTTTAAATAAATGTGAAAGCTAATGTTTTTGATATTAAATATTTGAAAAACTATTAAAATCCTACATTCAAAAATAAATTTTTAAATATTTCCCGGTCTCACGAGAAATTAATATTTCCCAAAGTCAAAATGTCATTCCTGTACAGGCCTAATTACATATTTACCGTATCAAACAACAAAATTTACCAATCAACCAAACAATATTAAATGTCTCACCTCCAAACCCTCCAAACGCCAAGAGAAGCATCGGATAGAAGAATCTGAACGTGAACGCCAAGATGAATTCATGAACCACAGCCGATACAAAGAACACAAGCATAGTAGGCACAAAATGTGTTTTGGGTTGAAAGACTTCACAGAAATCTTTATAGACATAAGTGTATAGCCAGTCATGGACAACAACGTTCCAAGTTCGGTAGTACGCAGCGTACGAAGTGGCGTTCCACCAGTCCTGGAAAGGTGCAGTCATAACATTCTGAGTATAAAGTGCTCGTAAGTTGGTGTCAAACTAAAAGATATCATGTTGGGTGTATAAAAGTTGTTTGGAATAAAGCGTTAGTCTAAATAATGGTGACGTTAAGCAAATTAGTGTGTACAATAAATGGAAGCAACCTTTTAACTACAAAGATTGTTATGTCAGGGATTAAAGATATTTTTTCTAAACACTTCAAGTGTCTTAAATTTTCCACTTGATTTAATATTATTTTTAATTTTCTTTCACTCTTAACAAATAGTGTTTTGAATTTTTTAACTGAAGACAGTATAAATATTTTACTACCCCAATTATAACAATCTCTAATTCTTTGTACTGCGTTAAACTGCAACCAACCAAGTTATTAATATTTGCAAACAAGATTATATTATTTAATCCTCAGATACAACTTTAGGATTTGAGTGTCCTCCTCACAATCAAGGATTTAGGGCTGGTCTTATGACTACCGGATAAATATTGCTATCGGGAGGTTAACGTTAGCGACCAGATAAAGGTTATCAGCCACTTTAATATTTTACGCGTATTATCAACTGCTATCTGAAGGATAAATATATTTTTATGCAGAAAACGCAAGGCTGGTACTGTTTTTACTGGTGCGCGCATGCGTATAAGCCCTGCTGCTACCGCTACAACCTGGCCAGTGGCTTCAACGCTCAACATGTTGAATGTTTTTAACTTTATATAGTTAAAGCCTGGGCCTGGGCCTAATAAACACGTGAACCAAGATTTTAACCTAAAGACGGAGTCTGATAGGTGAAATCATCTTAAAAACAACGCGTCCCTATGGCAACACCCATTTTAACTTCCAGATAAAAGTTATCGAGTATTAAACCTCCCGATAAAACGTGATGGATAAATACATTCTATCTGGCATTCATAAGACGCACTATAACTTATTGACGAGATATAAATATTTATCGGCCAGATTAATATTTATCCAGGAGTCATAAGACCGGCCCTTAGTAGAATTTAATGTGTCATTAAGTTGTGAAAAGTCCTTTAGTACAGATGTTAAAATTTAAGCAAGTCTTAAAAAGATACAACTATGTTTATCACTTAATATATAACAAGATATACCTCCGAATGTTTAAGCTAGGTTTTCTATCAAGGTAATATAATATTTACATCCAATTGTTCTATTTATGTTAGTTTTCCCCTCTCTACCTCGGATGATGAGTTAGGATGGAAAGAACCCTACGTCTATGGATTCAGCAATGCAGCTACATATTTGAGAACTTTAAAAACAACAATCATTTCAAGTATGTAGCTGAAAAAACTGGTTTTTAATGTTTTTAAGTTTTTCTTACTTTGAAAAATATATATTTCTGAAAATTTAAAATATAAAGTCTAACTTTTAAACCAATAAGAGGTTGAACTTGTGAAGACATTATGAAGACATGAATAGAAGTTTGTGTCTGTCAAGACCTAACCTAACTATTCTTTCAGGTTGGCTTTCTTCACATTACTCCAGAATGTTTCATATTCAACATTTCATCTCAGTCGATAGTACGTCTGTCTACCGGGCTAAGGGTCCCGAATTGTATTCCTGGAAAGGTCGAAAATTTATCATAGAAGAAATATGGGTTTACCCTTTCACATTGATAAATTAACGGCCAAGGACTGGATGTTTTGCTCGTCCTAATCTTAAGTTAGATTGTAAGGCATATGAAGCTACGACAGGCCTAGCAAACCAGTAGTGGATGTTAAAAAAATACATATGCACATATAAATATATACACCCACTTATTTTGTGCTTTCAAAATCTATATTAATGAAACCTATCTCATGTACTCCTTGCACCCTCACTCTTTTCCTGATAACTTCATTCCCATGGCCTCCACTTTCCTAGTCTCTCTTACATTCACTGTCCATGTTTCTGCTGCACATGTGACAATGTCCTGTACAATTCTTCCTTACACGTCAAGGGGACTTCTCTCCTCCATAGCAGTATACACCTGTAGAACAACTTTCCCTTCTGTCTTCTTCTCATTAAGTCTTCTCTACTCCCACCTGTCTCCTCAATAACACTTCAAAGATATTTTATGTTCTGTACTTTTCTCAGCTCTTTCCCGTCCAACTTTATAGCTTTACTAAGATGTACCCTCTTCCTTGTATTACCATCAATTCACACTTGTCATGATAACTTTCATTCCCTCATTCCATTCCTGTTGTTGTTCCTGTACATCTTCTTCTTCCTTCTCCCCTCATACCAACAAGTCATCAGAAAACATGTATTTCATCCCCTCCTCCCAGAGTTCCCATTATCATTACAAATAATAGTGGTGAGAGGGCACTCCATGTTTTATTTGGACCACTCTGACTTAACACAGCTCCTGTTATCCTCATACTTACTTTCCACTCCCATGGTGGGCACGTAATGATGTTGGAAGTGAGGTATGTAGGGAGGAAAACTGCAAGGGAGGTCAAGAGATGGAGGAGCAGATAGCAAACAATGTGAGAGGAGAAGAATGGAGGAAAACTGCAAGGGAGGTCAAGAGATGGAGGAGCAGATAGCAAACAGTGAGAGAGAGGAGAAGAATGGAGGAAAACTGCAAGGGAGGTCAAGAGATGGAGGAGCAGATAGCAAACAGTGAGAGAGAGGAGAAGAATGGAGGAAAACTGCAAGGGAGGCCAAGAAAGAGATGGAGGAGCAGATAGCAAACAGTGAGAGAGAGGAGAAGAATGGAGGAAAACTGCAAGGGAGGCCAAGAGATGGAGGAGCAGATAGCAATAAGTGTGAGAGAGGAGAAGAATAGAGGAAATCAACAGATCCCTGACAATACGAGGCACTCACTTTAAAGTTATTTTCAAAGTACAGTTTTAAAAAAAATTATCTTGGCAGCGCTGGGTACTTCCGGAAGTATGTGTTATATATATATATATGAATAATTTCCTAGTAATTTATAGATATATATTAAACATTGTGGCACAATGCAATGAAGGAAGCCAACATGAAAGGATTGTTGGGTTAGACTTATCTTCATTTGTTCATAAGCTCTTCATACCTTTATATCTGAACAAAAAATACACAAAATGATTGTTACATATGTGAAAAAGAATAGAGTAAAAACAAATATGTAATGCGTCACCTTATAAAACATTCGATCACCAAACCGCAACATCTCGGCAAAGGCATTCATCCAAGAGTGCAAAAGACAAAAAAATCCACAAAGAAACGCCAATGTCCCTGGCATCATGGCCCCAAATACACCCACGACCAGAGTTTCCGGGTGTAAAGGTTTGCGACCAAAATCACGAAACATGGGTATCAAAAAGCGATCAAAGATGAAAGCTACATAAAAAACAACACCGATGACTTCTGTGAAATGCCACGCCACTGCTAGCCAGTTAGTTTCTTTCTTCCTAAAAACAAACAAAAATACACGAAAATTAGCACTTCAAGCAATCCAGCTCATGAGGCAAAAATAAACATTTTTTAAAATAAAACTAACAAAAATTTTACATTTTTTTATAATCACATTATTCCAAGGAAAAAGAGATTTCACGCTTTTCCAGCAATTAATTAATTTATTCGTGTATACATTCACCAAGAGTGATATTTCAGGGTTACCTACTTAACACTACATACACATCTAGAGAATCTTTTGTTGACCTTGATGGTCTTGGGGTCCATTGAACCCGTGCAGGTTGTGATGTTTAAAATATCCCTGGGAGGTTTGTGAAAATAAGTTTCCGGCAAAATGGATGGGCTCTTCCTCACTAAAACTAAAAATGTCAGTGCAGAGGGCGAAGAAAACTTGCCTAGTACGTGTACTTTCCACCAGATGGTGCAGCCCAGTGAAAGAGAGATGGGAAGATAATCGAACTGACTTTGTTGACAAATATTCATCTTTGTAACTGACTCGCTTCAGTGGTCAAAGGTATCATTCTTGTAATATAGTGGACTTGTGATGACTGAAAGATCAGGGTTCAAATTCCTGTCAGGTACATCGCAAAGTCAACATTTCTAATCCTAACAGTGTCTTTAGTAGATGCATATTGAGATTCAGAGAAAAATCGCATTTAGGTAAAGAGAAGAGTTCAGAGCTGAGACTAGACTATTTTATGGTTACTTTGTAGATTTAGTTTAGTCAATGGCCTGTGTCGAAATAATGTTCAGTAGCTGTTCTAAAAATATTATATATTCCAAATATGTTCTTAATATACCAAAGTTTTCGTCTCCAACATATTTCAAAGATGTAAAGCTAATTGTGGGTGTCTGAGTCCAAGAGAAGGAGATTTGACATTCATTTTTGACTTTTTGAAAATTCTTGCACCCTTGGGCAAGTGTATGAAGTATTATTATGGTAACACCATTGGGTTCCCGGGAACCATGTTACTTTTTTATTCCTTCAAAGTGACACTATGCTGGTATAGTTGGAATTAGATTTAGTTAATTAACTGTCTTTAAATTGGATTGAATTGAAATACATTCATTGTTGGCACATAAATAATTACCAGCTGCATCTGCTCAGTCCATCATAGTGTCAGAATTAGTTGCATATTTTGTTTAATGGTCACCTATCAAAGCAAGGGTCCAGGGAATGATTCTCAGCCGGGCTGTAAAGTTATCAGTTCTGATTGTTTTGAACGTCTCAGAAATGAGTGAGTTAGGGGTGTGCGAAGAACACTTTGTAAAGGTGAGGCCAAGCTAGAAACTTGCAAACAAAATGCACTTGTAAATTTGTCACAGATAATACCAAAGAGATGGAATATTAAGCACTAAACATTAGACATGATCTGGGATGATAGCACAACTAAAGCACTTTCTCTGCTTCATGCCGGTGACCATAGTGTTATTTATTTATAGGCATTTTTATTTTTTACAAAATTATGTTAGCAATAGTGAATATAATATATTAACATTTACTTACCCGTTGTTGATCCATGCCTACGTTATGTTAGTTAAATTACTAGTCTGTGTTAAAATTTGGTTTAGTAACAGTTTTAAAACTATCGAATTTTGAAAAATGTAATATTTAGTAAGATAAAATATTAAATCGTTTGATAATTTATCGAAGTTTTAATCTTTGACAGTGACTTTTCGAAGCTTCACACGCCATTAGCGATAGTCGTAAATTGTGAGATGATATACAAAGTGAAAAAACTTTTAATCATTATTATTATTATTATTATTAGCACCGCGTCTTACTACCCGTTCGGGTTATACGCATAACTTTTAATCAAGACAACCCACTTTGGATAAAAGTTTGTAACTATTCCAGGAATTTTCAGGAGGAAGACCGAGGGCAACGCTTGTTCCTAAGTTTCTTTTAAGTCTTTCTTTCTTTTTTAAATCTAGTTTGTATTATATTTTACATGTATTCACGTAGTATTTAAACAGGAACCAATTAACAAAATAATATCTTAAACAGTGATAGTTTTGTAATAATTTGAAAGTGTGAGAGCTGTCCAATAAAGAATGGTTTATTATATCAACGACCGTATTGTTTATCTCTCGAACTTACTGAGGCAATTTAAGACCAAATCAAACTGCAATAGTTGACTCATGCACACGACGTGACCTTGGCGGCTGGTCAAGTTATAGAATAAAGTACAGTAGAACCTTTCTCATACGATGGGATAGGTCAGAACCTTGCTCATACGATGGGATAGGTTCGAGAGCCCTGCTCATACGATGGGATAGGTCCGAGAGCCCTACTGTGTAAGGATTTATATTGTAGTAGAGTTACACCTGGCAATGTTAACATGGGGAATTAGACTCAAAGTATAAATGTTTGGGTTGTAAGTATAGGGGTGCGAGTTTACCTGGGATAGTTGTCCCTATAGACCAGGGTGGGTGCAAACAGGTAGTACAAGAAACAAGAGAACTCGGGGCAAGGCGCACCCTCCTCCTTACTATCCGTGTGACTCTTGAATGCCATGGTCTTTGGTACGTTGCTTCGAACAAAAGCATAGCTCTTCATCAAGAGGCGAACCTGGAAAATATACAACACTAATGTTAGCAGCTTGTTTAGATCGTCGGATCTTATCAGTTAGGGTTGCTCCAATGAGTATTGTATTGACTCTGACCCTAGCTGGGAGCATCTCAATGTGAATCATTAATGACATCTGAACACACAACTACTGAAGAAAATACACTTTTCAAGCCGATGTACATAGTTCTACTATACTTGCCATCAGAATAAGATTGTGCTATGGATTGTTATCACTATAGAAAAATACACCGACCTCGGCTGGGTTTGAAGCCACGAACATCAGGCCCTGAGAAGAGAACTTTACCCCAAAACTAACGGGGCTGACGGTTTTCTTAAAGTGGTCAATAACCAAGTAAGAAATCTCCGTGCAGACGGTCAGATCTAATGCAATATTTAGTATTTAACACTCCGGAGAGCTATTTAACTCAACAGCCCTCTTGTGTTAGTTCTATTAATACAAAATAAACTGTGTGGAACTCTGAAAAGACTCTCATTCTACTGTTTAAACATCGAGATATTCACTCAAAACTCGTAATATATGTGACACTAGCAAACCTGAGCACAAATTACGCTATACTTGCGTAAACCATTTTTTGACTCCCGGTTTTAAATTTTATAATATTATTTTAAAAATTAAAGTCCTCATTTGTATAATTGGACCAAATAAAGAAGATCAATATTGGGTGCACAAGGGTCAACACTTCAAGTTTAAATTTTGACTTCCAGATAAAATTTTCAGTATTTTATTAGAGGTTGCACATCTTATGGATACTGCATTGCTATTAAATTCCTCATTTATAAATGAAACCAATAAAAAAAGGTAAATATTGACTATTTTTTTAGTCTAAAATGATAGCTGTAGATCATTGCTGTACAAACATTCCCCCTAACAGGTTGAAGGAAAAAGAACATCAACTTTTTGAGAGATTTACTTATTTACTTACTCTATTCTATAGTATTAGAGAATTATTGGGTCTAAACTTATTATCATGTCTGTACTACTAAAGCATACGAAATCATATTAATATATTTGCCAATATCAAACAAACTATTGGTTTTATAAAAATATATTTCAAATAAAAGTTTTTAATTTTAACAGTACTACAATATCGTAATGATAAGTTATTTGGTACTATCTCAAATAGTTACGAAGATATGGAAATTTCCGCTGCTGTAAAGTACCCTAAAATCATTTTCATGGGAAAATGAAAATAGCTATTTTATTTAGAATCCTAATCAGAGCCTAGATACAAATTTTAATCAAAATCGTTTGAGCATATTTTGAAAAAAAAATCAATTTTTTCTCTTTTTGCCCTTTATTAAACTACTCTTAATTTTAGGGTTAAACAGACACACAGACAGACGGCATTGCAAAAACACTTGACTTGACAGACGTGCAGAAATCGTCAGCTACAAATGTGTGATTTTATTAAGATCACAAGTTATCAGACAACACAGCCACTGGCAGCATCAAGACAACTACCGAGTCCGATAGTTCGTGATCTTAATAAAATGACACATTTGTAGCGGATGATTTCAGCACGTCCATCATAGACTGTCCTAAAATATGAGTGAAGAATGACCCTGGACACAGGACGATTCCCGGATAGCTCGCTGGTAAGAACATTGACTTACTAAGCCAAAGGTTCTGGGTTCGATTCCTGTGTACAGGTGTCATTTTTCAATTTTCAGAATATGATATCTAATGCTTATTGTTTAACTTTGAGATGGTTTTATTTATAAATATAATATAGATAATATTTAACCTAAATAAGGTATGAAATGTGACAAAATATAAATCAAATGTGAGTTTTCAAGAACTGGTTGGTATCTTCTTACTACCCTCTGACATTTCATAGGTCTGGTCATTATATACTACCCTCTGAATATTTTAGAAAACATTCTAAAAGAGTTTTTTTTAGTAAGGCGCAATAAAATATGAAATAATAAGACTTGAAATTTGATGTTCTTGAATGATTTAATGGAATTAATTCAGTAAAAGTTCATGAATACTTATAAAAAGAATTTAGAAAAAAAAAATTAAGTCAAGAGATTTTCTAGTGTTAATTTCTTTTTCTATTCGAGATGTATTCGTTGAATAAAATTCAATTTAAAATAAAAATGACAACATAAAATTGTTTGAATAAGAATGGAATTAAATTAGCTATGATGAAAATTTATGAAATTAAATTATTGTTAAATACAAAAGACCAAATAATATATAAGAAAAATTATATGTATTTGTGAAGACATTTTATATAGTCACTTTAAGATGAATAAAATTGTAAATATGTTACCGTATTGGTTAAATGAGTTAAAGTGCATCACTTAGGAAGGTCAAAGCACTATCTACTTGGTGTATTGACAGTAACATGGAAATTTAAATGACATTCTTTATAAACACAAAATGTTATTTAATACACAGTCGTAATAATACCAAAGTGATATTGAAGAATAGTTAATCACGAAATAATGTTTATAATAATGAATTTATTTTCTTAATTTAATGTGAAACAAACTATGATTTCAAAGTCTATTTGAAATGTAACCCCTTGTTTCTTGAAGCTAAAGATGGTTGAAAACCAGCTGTTGTGTTTTAAAATATCATCAGGAAGTCTCCAAAACACAAATATTACTGTTTATATCACGATTGTTCTAATCTAACTTCCTGTCAGTTGTACTAAGATTGGTTGTTCTAATCTAACTTCCTGTCAGTTGTACTAAGATTGGTTGTTCTAATCTAACTTCCTGTCAGTTGTACTAGGATTGGTTTCTCTTTATAGTTCCACTTCCTCCTCCTACACAAAGGTGGGTACATTTCTATAGCAACAGAGTGTTTTTAAAATATAATATGGATGGCTCTGGGCTAGCAAGAAGAGGTAGATTATGGAAATACACACACACAGTGTGGGAAGGGTTGTCCACCCCGATGCACCCAGCTGGAAATGGAACTCAGAATTCACGGTCAACGGTAAGCTTGTGTAATGGTTGAAAAAATGTTTTCTCCAAGTAATCCGTGATTGGTGAAAAATAATAGTAGTATTATGTTAAAATGACAATATCTTAATAAAAATTGAGGATTATAATTTTTACTGCTCCTTGCCTTGTAGTACAATTAGGACCATTATACACGACAGCTTACTGCCCATTTGAGCTAACAGTCGATTACACTAATGGTAAGGTAGAATTTAGAGGAAATGCACACACATGTGTTGAGGGAAAATTGAAAACTGTTTATAAAAACGTGAACTCTGGTCACCTCCGAGGCCTACCATTGTGAGTGGTTTCCAACCTTTACAAACTATTAACAGCAGCCTAGAACTAGTTATATAACACCTTCCTGCATGACCTTGTTCCTTGTCGGGAGAAAGGATGTAAGTTATATAAATACTTGAAACTGTTCCAACAGAAATTTCTACTCCACAATAATTCAAATGATAAAAACATAACCTTTGATCACAGATTAAAAATAGAAAGATTAGAAAGTTTTAAGTTCAAATCCAGACAATACAGTTTATAAATGAGATATACCAAAGAAATGAATCACATTAGTGGGTTTTTAAGTATTTGGAATCAAAGTTTCTCTCTTTGGAAAGAACATATGTGGTTTTACAATTTGTTAACATTTTGATCCACTATAAGCAAAATGTAGCGCTATTAAATATATATATATATTTTAACTTGAACTATCTTCATCAAGTCTATTAATTTATTTTAAATTAATAATAAAAGTTCCAAAAGTTATTCAAGTCTTAAGGAGAAATGGACGAGAAGGGCAGCTTAAGATAAAAGCACCTACATAAGTGTGGAATAGATGAGAAATTGTGTGTGATGGATCCTTTAAACACCCATATAAAACTATAACTGTGTTTTCTGCTCAGTCTATAGGTAGACCTAATGTAGTGATACTATTCAAACATTCCCTTATTGACGGAGCAAACAATGAGAAACAAAAAGCACTTTCTCAGAGTATGCTAGTCCTGCACCGCATATCATCATTATTGCTAACTGTGTAAATAGGCATGTTTAAATAATTGTGAATAAATATACATGCATAATGTATCTATATATTATTAATTTGTAAACTAATATTTGTTCATAACCCAAGAATATTGTGTTTTAAGTAATTATTCCTCCTAAAGGTTCTACATACCCAGCTTATGAAGCTCAGGCAACGCTAGAGAAGTTCTATTGACCTTGACCAATGTCTATGGGGTTGCAACCCTCCCCCTTGCCCCTTGCCAACAAACATTGGCCAATGAACCAGGGTGTTTACAACCCAGGGCCTGCTGAATACTTAACACCAACTGTTGAACAACTATTCAAGACTCAAGATCACTGATTATTTACCACCAGTTTAGAGAGTACACTGTGAAGTATAGTTTAGACTCATAATTATTATTTCAACACGAGTTGGACAATCCACCCTATTCCTCCCACAAAGTTCCATGGTCTACTTCATTTCACTTTGTGTAGTGCTACCTGTGAGTCCGACACCTTAGCTCTGTCAGTAGTCTGCCTCTCCATTGAGCTAGGGGTTTATTGAAGGGTGGGTGCTGTGTCTGTTCAAGAGTTAAGTTAGTTTGTAAGTGGTGGGCTGATATAATCACTCGGCCCAGAAAGTGCACGCTAAATATCTCAAATAAATAAATTGTAAATGCTACCTGTGTGTACTTTTGATTACACTCGACCAAGAGAATAGGGTATGTCACTCTTATTCAGTGAGGAGTGCGCTCATAACACTCTCGGGAATAATAATCA
>CABEEJ010007169.1:10987-33055 GCA_901482245.1 Timema douglasi | reverse complement strand
ATTACACTATGACTATCTTATAAGCTACATCATAGGGTAACCAAGCAAGGTAGCAGTCTCACCTTGACTGATTACACTATGACTATATTATAAGCTACATCATAGGGTAACCAAGCAAGGTAGCAGCCTCACCTTGACTGATTACACTATGACGTTATCTTATAGCCTGCACTACAGTGGAATAACGCAAAGTAAGCTTGCTAACCTACAAAGTAAACGAAGGGTACAAAATAAAAGTGTTGCAAATAATTGTCAATATATAATTAATTTAATTCGCTATAGAATAGCACATCCTTCTCGTGTTAATGAAATGTGTGCGCCCAGCTCCTGGTGAATAGTTGACTGGCAGTGATATCGTCACCTGGGGATGGGACTGTCCTAGATCAGCACGGGGAGTACTGCAAGATGGAGTTGCTTAGTTCTAGAACTGTCCGCAGTGGCGCTAATGGCCACTCTTGTGCCAAACCCACCTTTACAGCCGTAAGTTCGTTCCTGAGACACAGCGTTTTCCCGGCCAAAGTTCCAACTCTCCTGGCTTCCATCAGTCAAGCTAATTGCAGTCGTGAAAACTTGGCCGTCATTTCAAGAGCTCTCCGCGTTGCCTAACTACAGGCTCAGAACAGAGTGTTTAGCGCACCGCGTCATCTAGCCTGACTCGAGCCCCGGACGGGTGAATTGAGTGTGGTATTTCTTAGATGATTTTCTCCAAATACCACCTCTCTCTGTACCTTGATTTTATAAACATTTGGACCACATTTTTAGAAAATACAAACATATTTTTTGCGGTCAACTTTATTAATATTTTAATATTTGTTATGTTTCAGGAATTGATCAATGAAATGTGATAGCTGCAGAGCAAATGACTTGACGTATGAATACATTAATATGTCCTTTGGTCAGGTTATGTGCATAAGTACTAATTACGCTAATGAGTTAGGAATGAGAAAGGTTGAATTTATAGGATATGTACCCACAAAAGCGTGGAGGAAGAGTGGAAAACATTTTTTAGACCTCATTACACCCGACCGGGATTACAACCCAGATATCCCTGTAATCAATAGTCTAGTCCAGCGGTTCCCAAACTATGGTTCGCGAACGCACTGGGGTTTCGCGAAATCTTCCAAGGGGTTCGCCAAAATATTTCCGTAATGGCGTTGTTTAGCAGCACTTTGTGATGAAATGGGAAACATTCACAACTTTTTACTGTCTCACACTGGATTCAGGGTGTTATCTCCAGGTAGAAGAACTCTTATAAGATTGTTTGGACTTAAACACGAAGTTTTCGTTTTTCTTACCAACCATCCCTTTCACAAAGCCAAGTGTGTGCAAGATCAAATTAATGTGGTGCCAGCCTTTTGACTATTTGGCAGACATTTTCTCAAAAACTAACAGTTTAAACCTATCTCTTCAGGGGTCGAAGATTAACGTTTTTACTATGCAAGAGTTTATCGAATCGTTCATAAAAAAAACTATCTTTTGGGAAAGATGTCTAATTAGAAATCAAACGGAGTGCTTTGATACCCTTCACGACTTTATTGTATAAAATCAGATTTCTTTGGAAGAAAATGTCAAGAACGTGGCTATAGAACACTCGAAGAGACTTGGAAAAACCTTCATAGAATATTTCCCGGCTATGTCCAATAACAACGACTGGACTCGCCATCCCCTGGAAGAGACAGCAGTTTTGAAACTCTCCACATTAAGCGTGAGAGAAAAAGAGCAGCTGCTTGACATTTCCACTGATTTTGAAATAAAGGAAAGCTATAAATCTTTGTCGTTAATTGGTTTCTGGTCAAGTTTAAAGGATAAGTTCCAAGTGTTAGCGAATAAAGCTATTGCAGCTTTGTCGCCATTTTCTTCTACGTATTTGAGAGAGAAATCTTTTTCTTCATATGCATATTTATAAAATATATACAGAAACAGGCTCCGTGCTGAAAGTGACTTGAGACTTTATCTATCGGCTGTGGTTCCTGACTCTTAAAGCTCTGTGCCATCCAAAGCAAGCGCATCCTTCTCACTAAGTCATGTGAAGAAGTTAGTTGCTGTTAAAACTTGTAAACAATTTTTAAACTTAAATTGGCATGATGGAATTTTGTGATTTTCAGTTATGTCAAAGCAGAAATTTCCAATACCACTTATAAAAAAAATGTGGAATGTGATAATATGGTGACAGTAAAGATAAGAAAATGTTGCTACATTACTTTGCTTATTTAGTTGTTATTATTATTATTATTATTATTATTAGCACCGCGTCTTACTAACCGTTCGGGTTATACGCACTTACGCTAATGTGTAATGGTAGGGTGATAGTGAGATGAAATGGAGGACCTACAGTTTAACGTGGAATCCGAACCACGGTGGAGGCCTGGCANGCACCGCGTCTTACTACCCGTTCGGGTTATACGCACTTACGCTAATGTGTAATGGTAGGGTGATTGTGAGATGAAATGGAGGACCTACAGTTTAACGTGGAATCCGAACCACGGTGGAGGCCTGGCATTCCCCACATTCACAAGATGTCTTGTCAGAGGTGAAGGAAGGGTTTGGTAATCAGATAAATCTGTGCCGGGACCGAGGATTGAACCCCGGCCGCCAGCATAGAAGTCTGACATCTTACCCCTAGACCACCAGGTCTCCTATCTTATTTAGTTAAAGTTTTAATTTTTTAAATAATGTATAATATTATTTGGACTTGTACTTAAGTAGTTTCAATATTATTCCATTACATTTGGTGGGGTAGGCCTATCCCAAAGTACCGATCGGAGCTTCAGTAGATTAATTTAAAGATATTTAACATTTTGATAATAATTAATAACTAAATTTCGTAAAAATTAGGTATGAACTCAG
Source organism: Timema douglasi (assembly GCA_901482245.1). Lineage (NCBI taxonomy): Eukaryota > Metazoa > Arthropoda > Insecta > Phasmatodea > Timematidae > Timema > Timema douglasi. The sequence continues at coordinate 30,208 of CABEEJ010007169.1, read as the reverse complement.
ATGTTTGCGAAAGGGGTTTGTGAGTCGAGAAAGTTTGGGGACCGCTGGTCTAGTCTAATACGAGAGTAACACCTTAGACCATGCGGCCGCCGGAGCGGGTATTGAAAAAGATCTAGTAAAAAAAGATATCTATTAGATATATCAATTTATTCATATGAGTACATACATCCAGAATATTTTCGGCATCGAAATAAACAATCATGTGTGTATAATATATGAAGACCTATTATTAGTCTTAGGAATGTGACATTTTCAATTCAAATTAAAAGTTCCCACAACTAGGTGCTGTCTTATATTATCTTCATTAAATTATTGGTTTAATGTATGGTTTATGAAAATTATATTTGTATTAAAGTTTTAGACATTGTTACTAGATGATTACCAAAATTCTAAATATAAATATATAGAGAGAAAATATCACAAATATGTCCTTATATGAAAACACTACAAAACTTGATATTCGGATATGATTTCATCATCATAGTAGGCCCGGCTCGCGCGAGGTTTGGGAGTTAAAGGAAAATAAAACACCAACGATAGGCCAGAAATGTGTGTAGTGCATTCGTATTTGAATGATTACTCGACATTATCTGCGGTGACGATGTTAATTGTTGTTAATTACTAACGTATGACCATATTATGACAGAATGAAGATTTGAGCACACTGCTTATCTGTGAACACATTCTAAAATTATCAAAAACAACTTTTTCAATGCAGTTTGTATCCAAATATAATTTAATGTTTCAACAATCTTTCCCTATTAGGAACTTCTATTAACTCTCCCTTAGTGTTTAATTAGAAATGATCCACGCGCAATAGTATTCGCGTAAATAATTTACTATTTCTAGCCGACAGTCTCACAGAGTTGACTGGCGTGTGACGCACGGTCCTAATCTTTCTTTTTATACCAAATCCTTATCCTGAAATGGGATGTCAAGTTTCTCCATGGATATAATAGTCCGATAAACGATAACCAAGCAAGTGAGAATCCATCACTTTCAATCTCGAATAGAATCCGAATCTTGGCTAGCTTCCTCGAATCGATTCTGGAGCAAATCTCATGCCTAAACAAGTTTTCGAGTCAAATTCTAGACGAATAAAAATTAATGGGATCAAATCATTTATTTTAAAAATAGGTTCATATACGAATTAAATAATTTATTTTAGGCTTACTTTGAAAATGTTTCAAATCAAATCTGTGTTTAATATTTGACTATGTTAAGTTTCTGAATCCAATCTAATATTAAAATATTTCAAAATATGTTAATAAAATTTTTAAACACATTTAATGTTTTTAACGTAATACATAGCACTAATCAAACAAAGTAAAAAGTCAAATAAAGATCACGTCACTTTTTTAATCATAGTACAAAATATTAACCGCCACAAACCATTGTCCCCCACGTCGATAAGTTACAACATGGAACGCAAGTTAATTTCTCTCCTCGCTCAATCACGCAACTGGTTTCCGGTCTGATTATTTTAATTTGATAAATAATTATGAACTATAGATTCGAATTCTGGGCTAAGCCCATAGAATCCGAATCTAAGATTTATTGAGATTCGATATTTCAAACCAAATTCGAATCTTTACTAAAATTCGGATTTGGATTCAAAATGTTGAAGGCTCGTACAGGCTTACTAATAAAAATAGTCGAGTTTCTTCTCTTTTCGCTTTAGAGGATCCCCCCCCCCGCCAGTCCCCCCTCACCCACCCCCTCCCACACACACGTTGCATGAAAATCTACAAGAAAAGGAGGAGCTACGCTTACAAAATTAAATAAGAACAAAATTCATTAATGCATGAAAGGTTAGGTTAAGTTAGGTTAAGTAGGGATCATAATTCTATATATAAATTACGGAAGGATTGAAAGTTAGGTTTGTACTAGGCTATATCACTTGGAGTTTTTTTTATAATCCCTTCCTTGTGTTGTCGTGGATGAGTTCGAACTTGACCTTGGAATAAAGGGACTCTTTGAATAGGGGATTGAACCAGCTCTTGTGGAGAACTCGGCCATGGCATCCCGAGCTGGTAGTATGGAGCGGTTATTAAAGCAGTCAATAATACAGAACAGGTCTGAATGTCCCACCTCACGGACAGCTTTTTAACTGCCGATCCTAATTTGTAAAATCAAAACGATCCTCTCCTGTTGGTACAACGACCCGTTTCCCTAGTACTTTGTGCTTGTTTACTCGGCATCAAGGGAACTGTATCGGTAACCTAACCCCTAAAGTTGAGTGTGTACAGGTTAGACATATAGACCCCTATCAGTTTCGTGCCTATTGGGCCTCTCGACAACCCTCCACTCTGTTGTCAGAATGAACAACTGTTGACTCTCTTCTTCTATACACACAGCCTCTTCAGGGGAGAGTGGACTATGGCTCCGTGGTTGTAGAGGTATCGTGGTTTGATGTCAACATTATTAATATTGTGATTCACAGATCTAGGAAGATGATATTTGTGCTCCAGACTAGTGGCTGAGTGTTTATTCTGGAGTGGTCTTGTTCTATAATTTGGTCTCTATAAGTTATTAAAATAATGTTTTAGTGGAGTAAACCTTTGTGACGGCATACTGAGATTGGTAATGAAGGATATCATATGTAATAAATATAGGTGAAAAATGATTGGGTATTGGGATTGAACCTGGAACTTCTGGCTCAGCATGCCAATCCTTACCCACCGAGCTATCACTCGCTTCATGTTCCAAGGTCATTCTTCACTCATAGTTTTATTATTATTATTATTAGATGTTCTGTCTTACGATAAGTCCAATGCCAATGCGCTTTGTCCTCTGCCTCCTCCTTCAGCTAATTAAATAATATGTACATCTGAAGTTGAGGCAACCTCACTCACAGCTCCTGTATAACAATAAGGTAAGGCAGTGGTTATCAAAGGTGTACATTCTAAAATAAGTTTTACCCGCCTCGGTGGCGTAGTTGTGCTAACGCGCTTGTCGTGTTGAGCTCTACTGCTGAGGACGGGGAGATCGAGGTTCGAATCTCGGTCGGGTGAACTGGGGGGGGGTGTTTTCTAAGTGGTTTTCCACTCTCCCTCCACGCAAATGCGGGTTCACTTCCTCTAATTCAACCTTCCTAATTCCTAATCCAATAGAGTAATTAGTACTTAAAGCGTATAACCCGAACGGGTAGTAAGACGCGGTGCTAAATATTATATTATTAAAATAAGTTTAATTAATTATTAATTTATAAAAAGAAATAAGAGAAAAATGTTTAATAGCGACCCGCACACTGTCTAGGAATATAGAATGAGGCCCTTAGCTAACTTTAAGTTGGACAGCCTTGGTCTAATCTATTGCGAGAGTAGTGCCTTAGACCGTGTAGCCACCGAAGCGGGTAAAATGAAATGTTAATAACCACTAAAGCCAGGTCTACTTCAGGTAAGCGAGAATCTCGTTACTAGGTAGGCCTATGTTATTGCTCATTTATCCCTCACAAACATTATCAAATCTTTAAAAAAACTTTTTTTTAACAAAGTCTTGTTTGGACACTTGCCTTTCCCAGCAAATAAACGGACGTAATAATAATTACAGTAAATTCTTTGGTCGAAATTTTTTTAAAGATCTTTTTGTTTAGCCAGTTCTCAATAATTGTATTTAAAATATTAATGAAATAAGCTAGTAAGTATCCTAGATTTTGTAAGTTCCTAGAAATAAGTCAATGCCTTTATGTTTTGTTTATTATTCACTGTTTGTAGGCTGAGCTAACCAGAGATGGTTTAAGCGCTTATCCAAGGATGGCTTAAGAGCTAATCTAGAGATGGTTTGAGAGCTATACCAGAGGGATGGCTTAAGGTCTATTCTAGAGATGGTTTGAGAGCTATACCAGAGGGATGGCTTAAGGGTTATTCTAGTGATGATTTAGGAGCTATACCATAGATGGCTTAAAGGATATTCCAGAGATGGCTCAAGGGCTATTCCAGAGATGATTTAATATATATATATATATATATATATATATATATAGAGAGAGAGAGAGAGAGAGCAGAGATGGCTTAAGTGCTATTCTAGAGGTGGTTTAAGATCTATACCAGAGATGGCTTAGGAGCTATTCTGGGGATGGCTTAAGGGTGTAATGATCCCGTTTTATTGAATTGATTTCTAGTGAATTTAAATTTAGGTTGTGTCAATTTTATTTAGTCTGACTATACTATTGTTGTTTCATTTCCGTACACGTGCAAGCATTCGACAGTGAAAAACATTCAGTTTGCTTGTCTGCAGCCCTCGCAATAATTAAAGAAAAAACCCTCACATTGTAGGTGCGAAAAAGAGGGCAATATGCTTCATTTGTAAATTATATTGTTTTTAGGTTCCTTTTCTAGAAGTAGTTTTACTTGTGTCCGTAAGAGCTCAGCAGCTCCCGGGCACAATCTGAGTTTGAAGCTTTATAATTAGTTTTTGTTTTTGCTTTTACTGGACAGAGTTGTTAACTGTTGATTCGGGCTAAGACGTGCGTGTGCCGATATGGTAAATTCATTATGATTTATGTATATAGTGAATCAACTTTCAACATGTACTTTTTTCTACTATTAAACAAAAATTATTTATATAATTTCTAAATAAAAATTATATCAAATAACATAATAAAATGTGTTTAAATTATAAAATATCCAACTCGCAGATGGCAAGAACGTGCAGAAGATACCGCTTCGCGACAGGAGGTATTTCAGAGATGGCTCAAGGGCTATTCCAAAGATGGTTTAAGGGCTATTACAGAAATGGTTTAAGGGACATTCCAGAAATAGCTTAAGGGTTATTCCAGAGGTGGTTTAAGGGCTATTCCAGAGATCGATTATTCAAGAGGTGGTTTAAGGGTTATTCCAGAGATGGCTTAAGGGCTATGCCAAATACGACTTAGGAGCTATTCCAGAAATGGCTTAAGGGCTATTCCAGATATGGTATAAGTTTTTGTAGAACTAATTTGTGGACAGTTTCATCCCGTGTCTCACGTTTGACAGGAAACAGTACCTCCGGCTGGGACTCAAGCCCCAGCTTCCACTAACGCAGCCAACCAGACAAAGTATGACTGACGCCTTTGTGCTCGTGCTCACAGTTCGGATAAAAATGCATTTGTTTAAGTATTTATGTTTATTACTTCTAATGATATATTTTTTTGTCTAATCTTTAAAGCGGAGAAGATTTGTCGATGCCTGTATCATTTTCTTTGTAGGAAGTCATTGTGACCTGCACTTTTCTCTTTGACTTCTTTAGATTGACTTTTGTCATCACACACAAAGTCAACACCAAATATGTTGCATATACGTTATTAAAGGACAAAATGTAACTTTAATATCAACATCACTTAGGCCTATTTAAAAAAATATAGGCCTACTGGTTCTGTGAACAAAAGATCTCACTCCTTACATTTAGAAAATGCTAAGTACATCTTTCTAATTTTATGTCATGTTTCTATCGTTTCTACACTCTTAACATTTATTTTTGGATTTCAAGTTGAAATATCTCTTATAATTATTTTTTATTTCAAGTTGAAATATCTCCTATCATTTCTTCTTCGATTTCAAGTTGAAATATCTCTTATTATTTCTCCTTAGATTTTGAGTTTAATTATCTACTATAATTATTTATCCTCGTGTTTCAAGTTGAAATATCTCCTGTGATTTCGCTTTGGATTTCAAGTTGAAATATCTCCTATAATGTATCCTTAAATTTCAAATTGATATATTTCCTGTAATGTCTCCTCGGATTTCAAGTTGAAATATCTCCTGTCATTTCTCCTTGGTTTCAAGTTGAAATATCTCCTTTCATTTCTCCTTAGATTTCAAGATGAAATATCTCTTAATATTTCTCCTTGAAGTTTGAGTTTAAATATCTACTATAATTATTTCTTCCTCGTGTTTCAAGTTGAAATATCTCCTGTGATTTCGCTTTGGATTTCAAGTTGAAATATCTCCTATAATGTATCCTTAAATTTCAAATTGATATATTTCCTGTAATGTCTCCTCGGATTTCAAGTTGAAATATCTCCTGTCATTTCTCCTTGGTTTCAAGTTGAAATATCTCCTTTCATTTCTCCTTAGATTTCAAGATGAAATATCTCTTAATATTTCTCCTTGAAGTTTGAGTTTAAATATCTACTATAATTATTTCTCCTCGTGTTTCAAGTTGAAATATCTCCTGTAATTTCACTCTGTATTTCAAGTTGAAATATCTCCTATCATTTCTCCTTAGATTTCAAGTTGAAATATCTATCATTTCTCCTTAGATTTCAAGTTGAAATATCTCCTTTTATTTCTCCTTAGATTTCAAGTTCAAATATTTCTTATTATTTCTCCTTGGATTTTCTGTTGATAATTTTCCTTGTTGATAAAAGTTAAACGAAAAACCAACATACCATATTTAATAGTTAATTATATTAATGGAGCATAACCATTGTCCATGTCGTTTCAGACATCAGTATTGCAATAAATGTTTAAAAACATACGTTGTTAAGCATATATTCAAATAATGTCTCTGCCAAATGTCGTAAAATTGTTCCACACATTTAGCAGTGATCATGGGACCAAAAGACATATGAAATGCTAGCTTACGAGTTAAAACAGGACCTCACTACACTCTGTCAATTAAAAGTTTAAGTCTGTCAAATGTGTCTACAAATTGTGATATTGAGATCTATCATATTATCTATGGTATAGACGCTTCTAGGGAAATAATATTCTCTAGAGTAATGGACGCTCCGAGGCGTCGTTAATTAATTGATGAGATGCAAATTGCTGGTAATGGCCGAGTGCTCAGTTACGGGCCATTGTACGGGCCAAGTCTGGTGGCGCCAAGAGACAATATTCCAGGACGAGGTTTTGACTCTCAAGATGTGTATCAGGAGACGAGTTATTACTTCACAAAGCTTGAGAGGTTGGCGTGACAAAGATCATCTGAGTGGAGCCACATTCTGCTTGTAGAGGTTGACGGTTTACTCGTATTTGATTGCTAGACGTGACTATCCAGCTTAAAGATATTCACAATTGTTTATTTTACTAGACAGCGAGATGTTAATATTGTCAATCCCTGTAATAGAATGGTTAAGGTGGCTGATAGCAGGTGTAGGCCTTTTTTTTTTTACATCCATTACTGTTTCCAGCCTTTGTTTTTTGTTTTTTTTAATTTTTTGCATTGCCGGCTTTCTAGGCCTGTCGTAGCTTCATATGCCTTATAATCTAACTTAAAGCTAGGAGTGACACAACTTCCAGCCCCCTGCAGTTAATGTATCACTGTGGAAGGATAGGCCACCCATGTTAAATTGTTTGGCCATGCTGGGAATCGAGCCCGGAACCATTAGCTCAGTAGATAGAGATGTTACTGAATGAGGGATGCTAATTGGAAGAGATTGGTACATAAATGAATCAATAATTCTAGTTTCGTTTCTCCAACTAAAAACAGCAGTGACTACTCTAGTTCTGGGAGATAGATATTGTGTGATGTTTCCCTATGTCAGGCATGTATTTATTATATCTTGGGGGAGAGAGGGCAGAGTAGCCTATCATACCGTTTACAATGTGATATACAAACCTTGTCTTCTGGTTTATTTATTCATCAATTTTTATCACCACGTCTTACTACTTGTTCGGGCTATACGCATATGTACTAATTACGTTAGTGTGCTAATGATAAGGAAGGTTGAAATTAGAATAATTGTACCCACATTTGCATATAGAGAGGGTGGAAAATGTTTTAGGGAAAGCCACCCTTGGTACATCCGATCGGTATATAAACCCTGATCTCTCCGCCAACGGCAGTATAGTCTGATAGTAAAGGATCATTCGACCACCGAAGCGGTTTCCTGGTTATTTAATGGACAAGCTCGTACCTTATGATCCATGACGTCACAGGGCACGGAAATAGCCGGCGACCTGATAACTTAGAATAGACTTGGATCACGTATGTTGCATGGTGCAGAGATTACAATAATACGTGGATATAATTATTTATGACTCAATAATAAAACATTGTATTTAATATCTTTGAAAAGGGTGAATTTGATATTTTACTAATTAATTAGAATAAGGTAGTCCATATATTATAATTAGTCTTGATACGATCCTGTCTTAAGAAAGTGAACGTTAAACCCAACAACCCGACATGGCTTCATTTAATGTTATTTGAGACCGTCAATTATGTAATTTTATCTTAAATTGTAGGAAATGTACAGTTATAATTGTACCTACTGTTTTGAAAGAGAAGGTCAGCTGAAAATATGAATATAGTTGGGAGATTTGTTTTTTTAGAGGAAAAATAAAGCAATATTATTTTGTTGGCTAAATAAAGGAAATTTATGTTTAAAAACGCATTTTAAGTGGGAAACTTATTCCTGCTATACCGTATAGTATCATTTGTATGTCACTGACTATCCATGGAATAACTCACATATGTGCGGTTCACAACTAATTGGTTGTTTAAAAGCTCGTTAGGGGCATTGTTTTATAGTTTTGGGAGCATCAAGGATTAACACTTACGAAGCTATGTGGTAATCCTTATAAGACACAGGTTTTATTTAATTTGTTATGTTAGATGAGTTTATGTGACTAATTAATTTACATTAAAAATACCTGGTAAAAGATTAATTTATATTTTAAAACTAACCCATATGAATTTAAATCGAGTTTAAGCCATCGTAAATATTTTACAGTTTGAGATCAATTACTGAATAAAACTATTAAATTAATGTTCGAAGGTGATCTGGAGCTCTTGGCAGCTGTGACCAAGTTTGACTTCAACTTAGAATCCTCAACACTTAGCCCAAATTCCTTGGCCAGTCCCCGAAACAACACTTAGGTCCCAGAATGAATGTTTCCCCCATTTTTTCAAGAAATTAATTCAATTTAAAATGTATATGAGGTAAATAAAAATGTTTTAATCAAGTCAGTTTCTAAAAAGTTTAAATGTAAAATCTGGCATCAATACACACCATCTTGATGAGCGGTTAGTATTTCTCATTCATTTTGAAATTTTTTCCTAAGTTTTGGATATAGTTATACTTATATTAGTTCATATCTAATTTACTAACACTCTCAAATAATCATACTAATAAAAAAAACTTGACTAGAGGACGTATTATGTACAATTTAAATGTCAACTCTTCTCAGACTCTTATTATTGAGTTTAAAATTACTGTACCTGAAAATTTCAAGGGGGAAAGAAACTGTATTTTATCATTTGTACAATTTAAAAGGCCAAATTTCAAACCGGCGCGGATCAATCCAAGGTTAATTGGGCCCCATTTAAAGCACTATATTGTCTGAAGAAAAGAAGGTTGTATCGGTCTTCTGACAAGCCGGGCAGGAAAATTACGACTTGCAGGTCACTGAGCACGCCATGTGAAGTTGTGTCCTTGTTACCCCCAGCAAGGTCCACTTATGCCGATATTCCCTTAATATGGAGTTGTGTCATGTTCCCTTCTTAGCCTCGAGTCGGTCTGTCTTACTACCCGCACCATCAGGACAACGCCCTCCTTGTGGTTTACTCTGGGTCTTTCCCTCTTTACCTGCCTGGACACTAGCAGGATACACTCATAGCTCCATGGACACTAGCAGGATACACTCAGTAGCTCCCTGGACACTATAAGGATACACTCAGTAGCTCCCTGGACACTATAAGGATACACTCATAGCTCCCTGGACACTAGCAGGATACACTCGTAGCTCCATGGACACTAGCAGGATACACTCAGTAGCTCCCTGGACACTAGCAGGCTGCACTCAGTAGCTCCATGGACACAAGCAGGATACACTCAGTAGCTCCCTGGACACTAGCAGGCTGCACTCAGTAGCTCCATGGACACTAGCAGGATACACTCGTAGCTCCATGGACACTAGCAGGATACACTCAGTAGCTCCCTGGTACACTAGCAGGATACACTCGTAGCTCCCTGGACACTAGCAGGATACACTCAGTAGCTCCCTGGACACTAGCAGGATACACTCGTAGTTTCCTACTCTTAGACGTACCTAGAAATGAAATGGACCATACTAAGCCTTATCTAAACTAGCTCCTGACTTCAGTCTTATTTCTCAAACCGTACATAAGAAAATAATTCATCAGCAACTCTTGTGAGCCTGCACACTAAACGTCAAAATAATATATTCTGGTTCACTAGTGGTTAGGAGGTCGGGGTGTATTGAGGGCAACTCTCCCGCCATCTTACTCATCCTTTCCCCCTAGCGTTGTTAGAATGTGAATAGTCCAGACGGGTAGTAAGGTGCAACGTAACAAACAAGTATAGCTTACAATTCAAAAATATCGATTGGACAAGAGCTAGGAATTTAAAATTCAAGTTTTTCATCCCTTTTTTTTCGGGAGAGACTGTAGCTCCCACAAATGTTACCATGACTTGACCAAAAAAAGGTGGAAAGTGGAAGGACGCTGAAATTGAATAAACACTACAAACACGTCCCTCTTATAAAATTTCAACAAAAAAACAAACTTGCGGGCAAATCAAAATGATATAACCATCACGCAACATTTTTTTTATACCTGTCCCTATTTTTTTTGTGTCCAGTCAACGAACGACATCACTCCACTCGAAATGTCCTCCAGAATCCTCCAAGGCCAGTCAAAAGTGCCCCCCCCCTCCCTGTCCTGCCCTCTGGATGAGAACCCGAAAGAAATGGCCATGTTCTCCTCCTGGAAGTTGTCTTCCTGCGCGACAGATACTCCGTTTATTTGATCAAGTGGTCCGAGATGTGAAGTGGATGGCATGTAGACCACTTGTCGATGAACAACTCATATATGTATTTTTTATTATTTATATATAACTTTTAAAAATCAATGGTGAAATGCGGGTCTACCCTTTCACAGTAATGAATTAACGGCCGGGGCTGGATGTTTTATTTGTTCTAGATTTAAGTTTACTATGTCGTGAGCTGATATTATCAGTCGGCTCAGAAATAATAGTTACTATTTAAAATAAATTGAACGGATCTCTGCACGGAATTTCTCGCTCCATTGTTTAAAATGGAGATATTCACTCAAAACTCGTAATATTTATGAAACGAAATAATACACACTACCAAACCCAGGCAAAATACCGCTATATTTACTTAAAACCTTTTTTGATTTCCAGTTTTAAATTTTTTAATTTTATTTTCAAAGAATTAAAGTCCTCATTTGTATATTGTTGCCAATATAAAAAGACCGATATAAGGTCCATAAGGGTATTAAAATTTCGTCTTCTGGTTAAAATTTTAGATATTTTATTAGAGGTTGCACATCTTATGGTTATCGCATTGCCATTAAATTTCTCATTTTTAATTTTGACCAATAAAATAGGTAAATATTGACTATTGGATCTAAAATGAGAGAGATAGATCATTTCCCATAAGAGGTTGAAGAAAAAATAACAAAAGCTTTTTGAGAAACTTACTTGTTTCTTACTCCATGGCATTGCGTTAAAGCTTAAGTAGCATCTCTGTACAACTAAAGCTCACAAAATGATATTTATATATTTGCCAATTTATCAGAAACTATTGGTTTTATAAAGATATATGTCAAGCAAGAGTTTTATTTTATTTTTAATAGTACAGCACAACAATTTTTCAATGATAATTTATTTAGTATCTCAAATAATTACGGAGATATGGAAATTCCCAATTCTGTGAAGTACCCTAAAAGTCATGTTAATGGGAAAATGAAAATAGCAATTTTGTCTATAGTAATAATCAACGCCTATACACGATTTTTAATTAAAATCGTCAGAGCTGATTTTGTGAAAATTAAATTTTTCTCTTTTTTCCTTCTAGTAAACTACTCTTAATTGTAGGGTTAAACAGACACACAGACAGACGGCATTGCAAAGACCACTTTCTCGGATTCGGGAGGTCATGAGAAGTCGACATCCATCAACATCTCGGGTTAGATTTGTTTTACGCTCGCGATACTTTGTGTTCGCAAAGATAAAATATATAAATATTCACGTACAGCCCGAAAAGTATTGGTTTTTATAAATATATTTCATATATTATAATATTTGTATTATAAATAGACCTACATACTTGCAATTATAAGTAATTTCATATCTCAAATAATTACGGTGATGTGATTTCTTTTTTAAATTACGCATCAAATTTTTTTCCCTCTAAGTCATTTGTGACGAAAAAATTGAGAGTAGCCATTTTGTTTGAAATATTTATCAAAGCTTAGAAATGAAATTTAATCAAAATCGATAGAGCCTATTTTGATCAAATAGTTTTTTTCTTTTTTCACCCTTAAGGAAACTACCCTTAATTTTAGGGTTAGATATCCGATTCCAAAAATCCCTCGGTAAATCCATATGAAAACCATAGATGCCAAGTTTTAGCCCAACCGGTTAAATAGTTTAGGCTCCAGCCCAAGTTATAGACAGACATACAGATAGACAGATGGCATTGCGAAAACCACTTTTTCGGATTCGCGGGGTCATGAAACGTCAACACCTCGAGCTCGATTTTTTAACGATCACAATTATTTCTCTACCTGTAAGGTTACGAGAAAGTAAAAATACAACAATTGATTGCCTCCTCCATGTAGCCTATAGTCATACGTTTATAAGAAATTGTTTAAGAGTTTATCTTTCATTCATAACTACAAAACACGAAATAGAGCGTCCCTACAAATACCGAGGCATCAAACCAATCATATACTTTTCAAGCGTTTAGGGATTGGAGGGTTTTACCGTCAGAAGTTACAGCTTTAAAATCGGCGTATACGTTTAAGAAAAGGCAGAGAATAATTTGATGGGTACCCAAAATTTTTAATTAAAAATCAAATTTTGTACTTAGGGGATAATAATTGTAAAATATTGTACTTAAGGTTGGATTATAGGTAAAGCGAGTTAGGGCAGCGTTTGTCCAGTTTTTGTACCAAAATTATTTTTTTTGCCAAAAATAAATCAAATATTGTTTCAATATAAATGTAGGGCTTAATTTTCTTCACACGGTGATAACAACAGTTGTTGAATATCTGTCAAGAGTGTCTTGGAATTAAATTACAACTTTTTCTTTTCGTTTAGAAAGTCTGTCATCTAGTGCCGCTATACTCATGACAGATATTCAACAACTGTTGATACCACCATGTGAAGAGAATTAGACTAAACAAATCTACAAAACATTATTACTGGATTTATTTCAGCCTATCATTTTTTTTCCCACAAAAAGTGAAAACACTTGTCCACTTCCTCCTCCACCTCAAGAAATGAGTATTGTGGCGATGATCACGTATTGAGCTGTACTTAGAGCAACTCACATCTTGAAAATACCTCGGTCAGAGTTGTTTCTATAATTCATTCACGAGCTAAGTTTACTTGAATGAGAGCTCGAAATGTTACTAGAAGTAATCCCTAATATATCACTACGCCAACAGCTGACATCTATCACTTTGGATGACTGTAATGAAAACAGATGGTAATATATTAATGTGATAGTTAACCACAGTAATTTAGGCCAATATTATTTATATATTTATTTTAGGTTGGACACAAAGTTTATTTATCGTTTTATTCCCCTTAAAAAAATATTCACACCACTTTCACAAAAACTTCTAACGAACATAGCCTCAAAATGGCGATTGACGAATTTAAACCATATGATTGAACATAACGGTAAACAAGTTTTTTTACAATTATGCGGATACGCAGTTGATGAAAATATTTTATTCAGTTAAATATTTCAAAATACGATAAAATAATCATAAAATCATTTATTGTATGTAAAAAATGACAACAATTTTCTCTTTTCCAAGTAAATACGATGCCTGTATTAAAAGGTATCGATGTATGCACTATATCACACATAATCAATAACGTTCCAAAACGAAAAATAATTACTTTTAATTATGATTAAAATATTGTTTCGAGTTGGATAAAAAGAAATTATTTAAGAAAATGAAATAGTATGAGAAAATTTAAGTTTACGTTATTTTAAATGTAATATATAACAGGTAATTAAAGATCTTTACATTTATAACAAAACAGTGATCTTTTACAAGTGTTGTCAACCCAAAACCTAAACATATGATTTTCGAACTGTCATCCAGGTAAACACCTATCGTGAATGGAATATAGATAGGATATATATAGCCTGGCGCGAATCTACCTACAGCGGCTGTGAAAGTGAAAAGTAAGTAGACGTAGGAGTGAAGTTGAGGAGGGGCAAAAGGAGGGGAAGGGATGGTAAGGGAGGGGAAGGAGGGGTCCGAGACATACGAGTGACACCAAAGTCGGTCGATCAATACAGATTACTTTTGTCTAAATGGAGGAACGTTCCTAAACTCTGCAAATTAAGGTTATGTCTATTTTCTTAACATTTTGTATTAAGTAAAAATTTACAAATTTAAATTAAAAACTAATGAGACTTCAGAAAATTCTCGTTTTATCTTACATTTACAAGGACCCTTGTTTTATAAAAAACCACTACAGGTGAGCAAAATAAAAAAATCTCCTGTCCTGGCTATCCTCGTATTGACACTGCTGGGATCGGAAAAATGGAAGGTATAATTTAGAGGATAGTTGTGTTCCCTTGACTTGCTGTTAGCTTACCTGACCACTCAGTCAAGGGACAGAACTCGGGAAGGATCTCTTAACGCTCAAAGAAACAGATTTCCAGTGGCCCAAGGAGTCCTAACTCCATTCGGAGATTATTGAGTCTTTCCGTTTCTTGAACTACATCTAAACAAAGACCAACAACAGTAGGAAAAGGGTTAGGAAATCCGAAAAGGAAAAAAAAGGCGCGTGACCAAACTTGGAATTGACCGCCCCGAAACCAATGGACCTAAAAGATGGAATCACACAGCACTCAGATGTTGAGTGTGCTGGTGTCGCAAGATAGGGGTGCCCACCCTTTGCTCGGCAATGTGACTGGAATTCTGTTCGAGCTAGAACACTAGCTCCTTCTTGGGATTGGAACGAGAGAAGGATCTATTGGATGGTAGATAAACTCTAACTAACCATCTCGTGGTGATCTCTTCAGATGTGAATAAAACAAACTTTCAACATTTACCTAGAGTTACACGTTAAAAAGAATTAAACACTTCACTGCTGATAGATATTAAGATTGTCAAATCCTTCAGTTTTTTAACTTTTTCTATAACCGCATTCTACTGCCCATTCAGGTTATAGCTTATGTGTTCATTACACTAATGTGTTGAGGATTAGGAAGATTCAATTTAGAAGTTGTGTATCAGAATTTGCCTGGAGGTAGAGTGAAAAACCATTTAGTAAAAAACCACCTTCAGTACACCCGACTTGGATCGAGCCCCGATCTTCTTCTATTTAGCAGTCTAGTCTATTGAGGGAGTAGTGCCCTAGACTATGTGGCCACATAGCCAAAATGAATCTACATATGTTTTACTTTTGAATTTGTCTACATGGTTACTGGTTTGTTTCTTTAGATAGTCTTGATCTACAACTCCTCTCTTACCACCAGTGCTATGTACAGTCCGACTTTCAGAGGAACAACTATTATAAAAGTTACTGTATCTACTTTCAACTCTATAAGGAAAACCTCTTTTCGCTTTATGAGGTAATTGTATTATATTTGGAAGAAAGTTTAGGAAAGGTGGATCAATTGGGAGGTGACGATCGATTTTCTTTAAGAGGCAACCATTACCTCTTTGTCCAATGGCAGCAGTGTAAAGTGTGAATTGTGTTCTTCTTTTTATTGTAAAAGCCATATTGTGTTCGTCCCTTTTATATGTTTCTATCCACCTTTCCTGTACCTTCTTCCAAATATTATGTACCTACTTTCATGCATTCATACGTCAAGAGATGTTATCTGCAACTGTCAATTTTGATAGGTATTATCAATACCTATAAATTAACACTAATAATATAGTAAAAACCACTTCGGATTCCACGTGGTCTAACGCGCTACTTTCGTGTTGGACTAGACTGCCGATGATGGGGAGATTGAGGTTCGAATCTTGGTTGGGTGTACTGAGGGTGATTTTTCCTAAATTGTTTTACACTCTCCTTCCAAGCATATGTGGGTACACTTTCTATAAATATAACCCCCTAATCCCTAAAACCATCGTAATTAGTACGTAAGCGTCTAACCCGGGCGGGTAGTGTGACGTGGAGCTATATATATATATATATATATATATATAATGTTATCAATGTTGACTGCAATAAATGTTTGTGATCTGTAAAAAGACCCTTCTTATGAAAATTGGGCTTTAGACGCGCACTGGACCGAGCGAGAGAAGGTGGCAGGAAATTAAAAAATATATTACTCTAATTATGATTGTAATATCTTCAGGGGCTAGGTTGAGGAACATGACATAATAAACAAACATTGTTTTACAACAAAGCACATACTTTTTTCACATAGCTCTTTAATTTCGCATACTTGGTTACTCAGGGAAATGAAATACGTTATTTCAACGATCAACTATTTCGTTTCTATTTTTAAGAGTAACAGTAATATATTATATTAATAAAGTGAAGAGTTTGTCTGTCTGTTATGAGCATTGCAGGATATCTACCGCACGCAAAGGGCTGACATTTTTAAACTAGTAAGCCACTGTGTATAAACATAAGCACCTCAAGGCTAGAATTTAAAATGTTTGATTACATGTTTTTAAACTTATCAAAAACTGGTCCTGAAGAAATAAAATGAAAATTTGTTTATATATGTTTGAAGAAAAGAAAATTGTTGCCCAGGGTAACCACACAATGCATTGTGGGACTACCCCGGGCAACGCCAGGTGCCTCTGCTAGTCTAATATAAAACGAGATCAGAGTATCTATATATTTGTTGGCATTCCCCCCCTTATAATTCGGATTAAGTACCGATATGTTCGGGGTGGTGGTTTTCTAAAGCGTTGTCAGATACTCAGCTGTCCCGTAGTATTTAAAAAGTGGTTTGTTATTTCCAAATATCGTTTACACTTATAAACAATCATTTGTTAAATGATACCATTAACAGCCTTATATATTGAGAGGCTAAGGGTCCCGGGTTCAATTACTGGTATGACCGAAAAATGTATAATTGTTGAAACGTAGGTTTACCCTTTCACAATGATTAATTAATGGCTGGGGACTGGATGTTGTGTCTGTTCTATATTTAAGTTAGTTTATAAGTCGTGTGCAGATATAATCTGTCGGTTCAGAAAGTACACGTTAAACACCTCAAATAAATAATTAAAATAAGAAAATACAGATGAAAATGTATAATTATTTTATTTTTCCACGACGATTTACGCAAATGGTCGCATTTTTGCGGTTAAAGTGTAGGGAGGGCGTAGGAATATAGATCCAGCCTTCCTCAGACAAAAGTAATCATGTCATAATATAAAGTTAAGTTATTCGAAGATTGTTTTTGTGTTTTTTGAAGTGACTGAGCTCCAATTATCATAAGAAATATTGCAGAGAGATAATTTTAACTTTCAACAAGGCGGCGATCTTAGGTGGACTCCTAGTTCCGCGAGAAAGTATAACTATCAAGCCACGCGGCTTCAAATACAACGATATATGTCCTTTTCTTGAACTACATCTCTATTGTCTTAGCTTATACTCCCGTTATCTCTTCACCACCCTTTATGTCGATAAGAAAGAGCGTAAAGAAAACTACAAAACTCCTTATTTCAACTCTCGAGCTGACCGCTAGTTCTCAAATATCTTTAAATGTCATGTTGTTAGGTTATCAAGAAAGGACTGTATTTGTTAGAGGACGGCTAAATATAGAGCCCTTTTCATCAAGTATAGTCCCATAGCTACACAAGTATGGTTAGAAAGTCGTGGAAATGAGCTAGTATAATATTTTCATCATTTTTTATATTATTAAAACTCAATCTACAAGATTGTTAAGAAAAAGAGCCCTGTTGGAATCTTTCTACTTTATCTAAGCGTGAGCCATATTTTGAAATAACGCATCGTGAAATTAAATATTGCGTTAGAGTTAAACGTCTGTGCGGCAATTTCTAGCTTAACGGTGCGGCCCCATCAAGTTGAGGATTGAAGTAAGCGCGGGTTAAGATCAATATCGATACAGTTTTATGGCAAAAATATTTTATTGGTCAAAATTAAAAAAATATTGCTTCAGTGGTTTAGTTTAGTTTAGTTTAGTTTAGTTTAGTTTTCTACACAAGGATGTCTCAACATTTCTTTTATGTATTTATTTATTTCTTACTATCCGTTCGGGTTATACGTTTATGTATTAATTACGTTAATGGGATTTAGAGATTGGGAAGGTTATATTTAAAGGAAATATACCAAAATTTGAGTTTAAGGAGAATAGGAAAACTGTTTGGGAAAAAACACCCTCAGTATACCAGACTGAGGGTCAAACCTCGATCTCCACGTCATCGCTAGTCTAGTCTACTGTGAGAGTAGTGAAATAGACCACGCGACCACCGAAATGGGTAAAAACAATATCTTAAAATGTATATTTACCAATTACAAATATTTCACTCAATGTGATTATAAAATTGAGCTAACCAAAGAGCTATAATATTTATTTTATCCCAAATAGTTTTTGTTATAAAACAGCAAAGATACGAGCTGGACTGCGGGAGGTCATGTCTGACCCTACACAGACGGACTAACCCCTGATTCAAGGGACAGAGCCGTTGGTTCATGATCAAATAAATGGCGAAGGCTCCAAATGGATCATCTGAGAAGCCTATCACTGCCCCTTGTTGTCACGATAGTATCGTATTGACAGAACGTGCCCCACTTGAAAACAAACAGAGCTAGACTTGAAGAGGACTTTAAATAGTGTTGTACAGTCTACACGGTTGTTTGATGCTGAGAGCTGTGTACATCCCTTCCGAGATGTGTGTTGGCCTAGGGAAGTGCACACTCGTGGGCGAGCGGTCACCACTCTTTGCCTTGACGTCTGCCTCTATATTCACAAGGAGGACCAAGTGCATGGCCAGTCTAACGTCAGACACTGCTTCTAGTTGCAAAGAAAGGTCATCCAGTCTGCTGCTAGCGAGGGACTTGGTGACGTCGCAAGCGGTACTTGGACCTCTGGAGACAGTCAACATGGCGAGAATCAAAGCTAGCCTGGAGACAGACGGGTACAATACTACTGAGCCTGGAGACTGCAGATACAATACTACTGAGCCTAGAGGCCGTCTGGTACAATACTACTGAACCTAGAGACTGCAGATACAATACTACTGAGCCTAGAGGCCGTCTGGTACAATACTACTGAACCTAGAGACTGCAGATACAATACTACTGAGCCTAGAGGCCGTCTGGTACAATACTACTGA
>CABEEJ010007168.1:19406-33056 GCA_901482245.1 Timema douglasi | reverse complement strand
TGTCACGTGCTGACAAGAGACTCACAGACAGAAGTTGTGCTGTCACCCGCTGACAAGAGACTCACAGACAGAAGTTGTGCTGTCACGTGCTGACAAGAGACTCACAGACAGAAGTTGTGCTGACACGCGCTGACAAGAGACTCACAGACAGAAGTTGTGCTGTCACCCGCTGACAAGAGACTCACAGACAGAAGTTGTGCTGTCACGTGCTGGCAAGACACTCACAGACAGAAGTTGTGCTGACACGTGCTGACAAGAGACTCACAGACAGAAGTTGTGCTGACACGCGCTGACAAGAGACTCACAGACAGAAGTTGAGAAAATACGAAGTCTGTTTGCTGTCAGCATTGATAGCATTTTACTATACTGTTAGTGTAATTTACCAGGTTATGTTGTTATCTGTCAGAAGTGACAGCTGCCAATCGTATGAACATAGCTTGTCAGATACTGTCCTTCCTACCAAAATCCTATTTTTCGTGTGGACACAATTATTTTTATGCATGTTTATAGGTTGTAACGTACCAATTGGTACGTTTAAGGTGGGTTCGAAGGGGACGCGAAAAAAAGCCAGTGTTTTTGCAGATTTTAAGGCAAAATTATTTTTTTTGGCCATAATAAATAAAATATTCCTTTAGTATAAACAGAGAGTTTAATTTTCTCCACATGATAACCTCAACTGTTGTTGAATATCTGTCATGAGAATAGCGGTATTAGATGAAAAACTTTTTAAATGAAGAGTAAAAGTTGTTATTTATTTCAAAGACACCCTTAACAGATATTCAACAACTTTTGATGTCACCATGTGAAAAAAAAAATTAAACTCTTATGTTTGTACTGGAGCAATATTTGATTTATTTTGACCAACAAATGTTTTTTTTATAAAAACTGCAAAAAACACTGGATATTTCTCGCGTTCCTTATACCTCCACCTTAACAATACCATCACCGGCGGTCAGGTGGTTTAAGACGTCAGAGTGACGTAATATTGTATTTCCGTGTGACAAGAGGGTAGAGGGTCAACTATCTGCTGGGTACACTAGGGGTGTTATCCCTCACCGCTCTAAAATCGAATGCGGGAGCATTTTTTCCAAGCTATGATCCAAATCACCACCACATCATTAAGAGCCTCGATGGGTTGTTTTTTCAACACCACGTTATACGCATATGTATTAATTATGATGTGGAGGTGTACTCGTATTTTCGTGGAGGGAGAGTGTAAAACAATTTAGGATGAACTATCAGTACACCTGACCGGGATTCTAACACCAATCTCCCCGCCATTTGCATTCCAGTATATTGGGAGAGTTACGCGTTAGTCCATGGGGCAACCGAAGCGGGTAGCCTCGCTGTTTGGATTTCTTCGACACCATTTACTAACACACAACGACTTACGGCCGGGACTATGACGCTAATTAGAATGACAACAGTTATCCTCCTTCATAATTATTTAAGGCAGAGGGGAAAGTATTGTCATTCGAATGAACTTCAACCCGCTTAGTTGACCGCATGATCTAAGGCGTTACTCTCGTGGTTAACTAGACTGCCGATGGCGGGGAGATCGAAGTTCAAATCTTGTTCGAGTGGACTGAGGGTGGTTTTTCTAAAATGGTTCATTCCCTCTCCTTCCGCACAAATGTTGCTACACTTCTTATAAATATAACCTTTCTCAATCCTAAAACCACTAACTTAGTGCTAAAAAGAAATGACCTGCATAGTTTCTACCCTTAATCTAAGAGGCAGGGATTCGTATTATTACGTTGATAGGTTAGATTTCCAAGACTCGCCGTGTAGTTAGGCATTTCCACAACGCAGTCATGTATCACATATTGTATAGTTAAATATTTACGGGCGTTAGCATAGGGACAAACTTTTATTTGCTCGTTTTCAACGTGCAAAAAAAGAAGATCTGTTAGGCTCGCTAATAAGACGGGGTTTAACACGCGTGATTTATTACTGTGGTTCTACCCAACCTATCTATAGGCTAAAGCGGGTGCATTTTCTTTAAACTATCTTTCTCATCTTTACTTCATAGATAAAGTAGTTATTTTAATAGATATTAACTAAAAATAAGGACTATGTCGTTGTAAAGCACTCCCGTTTTATTTCTGGCAGAACACAAAACAACATATCGAGTGTTCTGTGGTTTGTTTTCCATAAATAGTTTCCCATTCTCCCACCACGCGAATGTGGGGCTCGTTTTCACAACATCCTACCTTTCTCTACATTACTTTATATTAAATAAAAACGCAGATTGTCCGGGTCGGGTGTTAAGACGTGGAGGGGGAGGTCGATATCAATCAGTTGTTTACCTGTCATCCCCAAGTAGTGGACCTGCTGGGAGGAACCGGAAGTGGACCTGCTGGCGTAGGCGCACGAGGGCAGGTCGCTCAGCTCGTCGTCGCTGAGGTCGTTCGTCGACACCATGAACCCCGCGGACGAGGACGTGGCCGTCAGGGTGGGCGGTGGGTGGTGGGCGGCCATGTTACCCTGGCAGTACTGCTGGGGCGCCATCTTGTGCTGGTGCAGGTTACAAGATGGCGGCGACAGGGAGGAAGACGAAGATGAATCTGCCCTAGAGGTCGTGACCCTGCTGCCGCCCCTGGTCACCAAATCTTCCGACGGGGGTTGGTGGTGGAAGTTGAACACTAGATCGCTCGTGTCGCCCACATTGCTGACAGACATCGCAACAATACCGGTACGTTTGGGGAAATTATTTCTCTTGCACTCAGGTAATTGGACAATCTTAACTCTTCTCTTTTTAAAAATTCTCACTCTTTTCCCGAAATAAATTAGACAATCTTAACTTCTTTTTTTTAATTCTCACTCTTTTCCCGAAGTAAATTAGACAATCTTTACTTTTTTATATTCTTTTAACTCACACTTATTTTACTGAAGTAAATTCCCGACTATCTTAACTTTTCTCTGTTTTAAAATTCCAACTATTTCGCTGAAGTAAATTCGAATATCTTAACTCTTCTCTTTTTAAAAATCCTGCTCTTTTCCTGAAGTAAATTGTAATATCTTGCTTACTTTATTATTAGATAAATTGTACTATTTTATTTCTTCTCGTTTGCAAAATTCACACTCTTGTTTAAATTCTTCTGTTTTTGAAAAACAAAAACAAAAAAAACTTCTCGTCCCCCTGTAGTAAATTTGACAATCTTAATACTCTCGTTTATCAAGCCCAACTAACAGTTAATTAATTTACTCAAGTGTTTTAGAACCCCTACCCCTCCCATCATTAACGACGACCCTTGTAGAATAACCCCCCTTTCCCCCTCCTCGGTGTTTTTAAAGTCAATTATCGGATGAGCTTAGTTTGGCGATAGTCGGAACGGAACTGACGCCTCCCAAGGGAACAAGGACCTCTTTTATAAGGGTGCGGTCCTTGCAGTTCGGGATGCTGGTTGATAGAGGAGGGCGGCAGGAGGGGGTGGCATTCGGTGGGGATTGTGGGGGGCTAAGGGAGGAGGAGTGAGAGTCCAGAGATATGGCTGTATCTAGCGGTTGGAAAGCTTCCCTTCAGGCTAATATTTATTTTAAATTAATTGGTAAAACAGAGTTGAAATTTTATCTGTGTCGAAAATAAAATTTTGTATATTCATTTTAGTTATGACCCTACGTCGGTAGTCACTCGCTCTAAAATGTCAGGCTCATTTGGTGTGGTTCGCCGCTGACGGGAAGGCTAAGGTTCAAATACTGGATGGAATAAAATGAGGGTATTTTTTTTTCTAAATGATTTTCCACTATCCCTTAATGTAAATGTGGGTACGTTTCTTAAAGATTCTACCTTACTCTTGTCTAACTCATCAGCGTACATACAACCCGAACATGTATTAAGGTGCGGTAGAAAAATAGTAATTGTAATTTTTATAATTTATGAATACATAAAAAAAACACGCAACGGTGGGCTCGCGGACGCAGGTGTCAATCTTGTTTTGTCCTGTTAACCGGTGGCAAGGAGACAGGGACTATAATATCAGCCCGGTATAACGAGAGTAATTTTTGCTAACTAGTGGGTAGGTCTATTCCAATTTCCCTCCACGCAAATGCAGGTACATTTAATTACTAATTATTTGAAAGACGCAGTGATTTTTTTTAAGCATAAATATTTTCTTCACTGGTTATTTCATGAAAGTTTCCCTCATTATTTTAGCACAAGTTTCTCTACTGAATTAAGTACGATAACAATTCCCCTGTGAGCACGGTGCATAAAAGAAAGGCTTTTTAAATAAAAAAAAACCACCGGAAGGCGGTGCTTCGTATTTATTACGATACTGGACGTGGTAACCAATAGGGATCGTCTTATCGTTTGAAGTGGGGCGTGGCTATGGTTCATATGTCGAGGGGAAGAGATGAGACGCCTGTGATTGGTCGAATACCACCCTTCTCCCCTTACTACCCTATTTCAGGGTAACAGATCAATGATGCTGCCAACTGTACGATATGGACACTACTTGTACGATAATTTCACCCCCTCTACAGACGTATGCCCTACGATCTAATATCAGAATATTCGGATAAAAGTAATATCCTGAGTCACTGATAAAAAAATTAACAATTTGGTTCATTAGTTATTAACTACCTGCTTCAGTGGTTGAACAGTCCAAGGTGTCACCCACGTGTTAAACCAGACTGAAGATTACGAGGAGGTTGGTGTTTGAATCTTGGTTGGGGCTACGGAGGGTGGTTTTTCCCTAAACAATTTCCCACTCTCCTTTCACGAAAATTCGGTTATATTACCTCTAAAATACTTCCTTTCTCAACTCATACCCAATTATCGTAGACTTATCACACACGCTTATAACCCGAACAGGTGGTGATAGCAAAAAAAAGTTATTAATTTTTTAGATTAATAATATTATGCTGATTGATATATCTTGTCAAATTATAGTTCTTTAAAATTTAAACTTTAGGCCCCCTATATAATGCTAACATGTAACTCCTCCTTCGAAAGATTGATTTTGTTTCCTATGATGATTTTTAATAAATTAACTTATAACTGATTTGCAGACTTAAGCGATAGTAGGCTAATTAGTATCGCTACTTGTGTTTCAGAAGTTTGTTTTATAATATTGCCGGTAGAAATACAATCCATTATATACTGTAAGGTGTTCGGAAACCCAACGCCCAGACGGCACGTATGGCTTGTTTGAACAAAAAGTAATATAAAATCCCTATACACTTAGTCTACATCTGGAAAACTATGCTAATACCATTTAATTGTGTTCAAAGTATCGGTGAACAGCGCCGGGAGAGCAAGGCTGTTCAAGCATGCGTGTACAACAAGTTGCATAGGAGTTAGGCGCGCGGCACTTCACTTATAGTGGCAAGCACTTGCTGTGATGTAGGACCGTTAATGATGGCCCTCAGAACGTATTCGCAATTCTAGATGGACTGGTGTGTTGTTTACTATTAGTTGTGGTATGTTCTGCTGCCGTGCTCCAAGATGTCGAGGTGTGTAGGGCCATGCGCCTAACTCTTATGCAACTTGTTGTACACGCATGCTTTAACAGCACTGCTCTCCCGCCTCTGTACGTCGAAACTTAGAACACAATTTAATGGTATTAGCATATTTTTCAGGATGTAAGTGATTAGGAATTTTGTATTACTTTTGGTTCAGACAAACTATATGTGCAGTTTGGGTTATGAGTTTCCGAACATTCCGTATATGTCTATAGATTATTATTTAATTATAACGTATTTTATTTCCCCCTGTAAGTTACTACTTTTGTTCTCAAAACTAAAGAGTAAATCTTAGGTTACGTACTCCTTTAAGATGTCTTCATGTACCCAAGGCTGAATATCACTGCCTTAAATTATAAATACTGATGGGATGTCTCCAGCCATCCTATGGGTTCACCCTATAGGCCCACACCAATTTTATTACAAATGAACATAGGTCTATCTGATAACTGCTATACCCTGATTTTGGTTGGAAGAACTATAGAGAAAATTCAAACATTTCTTTGCGGCCAAAATTGATGAAATTTCCCTATATTATTGGTTTCAAAATAGAGAGACATTGTGTCTTACATTTAAATGTTATTGTTCAACGTTCTGTAGTCCAGTGGACGTTATCAATTTAACTTGGTAAATTGTGTATTGTAACATAGTTTGAGTTAAGATTACAAAATTCGAGCATTAGGCATTCTGCGGGCTATTATAGTCCCACCTCCATAATGGCTGATTCTTGAGCCAAGTTATACTAGTCTTACCTCCACAATGGCTGAATCTTGAGCCAAGTTATAGTAGTCTTACCTCCACAATGGCCAAATTCAAGCCTATTGTGGAAGCTATCATAGACATACCACCACAATGGCTGACAGCGAGTGATCAGGTTATTATAGTTATAGTCTATAGGTCTACCTCCACAATGGCTGATTTCACGTAACCAGGTTATTCTAGTTTTTGCTCCACAGTGGCTAAATGTAAGAACACGGTAGAAGCCAGACTATTATAGTACCTCCACAATGACTGAATGCAAGTAGCCAGGTTATTTTAACCATACCTCCACAATGTCTGGCTGCATGTAATCAGGTTCCTATAGTCATATCTTCATAATGGACAAATACAAGCAAATGGTCGAAGTTAGGCTATTATATACATACCTCCACAATGGATGACCCCAAGTAATCAGGTTATTCTAGTCCCACCTCCACAATGGTTGATTTCAAACAACCAGCAGAAGCCAGATTATTGTAGACATGCCTCCACAATGGTGGCAGACTGAAAGCATATGGTAGAAGTTAAATTTCAGTCATACCTCCCGAAGGGCTGAATGTAAACACAGGGTAGAAGCCATACCTCCACAATGGCTGCCTGCTAGTAACCATTATATTCTAGTCCTGCGACCACAATGGCCAAATGCGAGCTCAAGGTACAAGCCACGATATCATAGAAATACCTCCACAATGGCTGCCTGCAAGTAGCCATTCTATTTTAGTCCAGCAGCCACAATGGCCAAATACGAGCTCAAGGTAGAAGCCATAATATTATAGAAATACCTCCACAATGGCTTCCTGCAAGTAATCAGGTTTTTCCTACGGCCACAATGGCTAATTTCAAGTTCTAGGTATAAACCATGATATTATATAGATACCTCCACAACGGCTGACTACAAGGAGCCAGGTCATTCTAGTTATACCTCCACAATGGCTGACTGCAAGAAGACAGGCTATTCTTGTCTCACATCCCCAATGACTGAATAATTGTATTTGGTAGTATGTAGTCTCTCTAAATGTTTGACGGTCTCTGTCTGTTCCAGAACCCTCGCAACAATTCCCGGTCATCAAACGCAGGCCTCAGCTCTGTTGGTGATTTGGCGGGGGGCAAGGGGTAAGGCTTATAACGGCGGGACTGTAAGAGGGGGTGCGGGAGGATTATGGGTTTGTATTGTTTGTTCTTTCCCGCAAGTCTTCCTACTCGTCAAGGCTATACGCATTTAAACCGTATCGGTGGATTAAAATATGTCTTCAAGACTGGTTCACCGGAAATGGGAAGGTCACTGTTCGAATCTGAGCCATTGGAGTATTTTAACTTGAGTTGTTTCCGACTTTTTTTTTCATGCCAAGGCAACTACATTTACTTTAAATTCTACCTTACTAATTCATACACAATTAGTGTAATTTTATGCAAATTATCAGAACGTATAGTAAGTCGCGGATAGAATAAAAAAAAAAGTAAAGCTTTTGTTCTAAAATAAATATTATTTCACAACAGTAAAATCAGTTGTCCACCTGTATCTGGCTCACTAATTGAGCTGGTTGGTTTCGAAATTTGACTGGGTCTCCCGAGAAAGCTGAAGTTATTTCTAGTCTCGCCGAGCCGATAATGCCGATTAAGTTTATTTTCTTAGCACCGCGTCTTACTTACCTGTTCAAGTTATACGTGTTACTAATGATCTAAGGATAAGGAAGGTTGAACTCAGAAGAAGTGTACCCATATTTTGGTGAAGGGAGAGTGGAAAACTATTTTAGAAAATCTATCCCCATAGTAAACCCGACCAGGATTCGAACCTCGGTCTCCCTGTAATCTACAGTATAGTCTATTGCGAGAGTGACGCCTTAGATCATGTGGCCACCGAAGCAGGTGCGGTAAAGTGGAATTGGCTTAGAGCTCATCACGTGATTACGTTTCTGCTCTGTTCTTTTTTTCCGGTGACGGTGTTTGAAAATGAATTTGATTCTTATGCTCCTTGGAGGACCACGTTGTTGGTCTTTTCTCAATTTTTCTGTAACAATGTTCCTACAGTAGCCCCATGGCTTCTTTGGTGCTGACTGACAGATCACAGCTGACTTCTGACAGTCTACATTTAGGTATATACCTAGATTTTGACTGTCAGAAATGGCAGCTACTAAACACATGTTTTTGCAGATCATATAGTTCGGTGTAGGGATTACATAATTTGGTCTGGTAGCTTTTTAAAGCCATCAGCTGTCAGTCACCACCAAAGAAGTCGTGGAGCTACTGTAGCTCCTAATGACATAGAGTAAGTAACAGTTGTATTATTTAATTTATGATCTTTGATGTGTGTTTCAACAACAATGTATAGACCTATTATCTAGTTTCACAGATCTTACTAGTTTTTATTAAATGTATATTTTAAGATAAAAGCAAGATAAATTTTGTGCGGTGTGCTGTACTATTAATTTTTATGTGTTTTTATTTAATTTTCACCATTTTTCAATAACTTTTTCTTAAACTAATTATTTATTCTTTCTATTTCAATAAAATATATAAAATAAAATACATCATCATCATCAGTGAGAAGTTTACTAAAATATTTAGTGAATAACATAAATTGTATTTAAAATAACAAATTATTTTACCAATGTTCACGAGCCTGATAATCTTAGATGTAATATATCTCAATTTTAATTTGTTTGTCTTGTTACAAAGGCTCTTATGTTAACATTTTTTGACTAACATTCTTTATTATATATAACTTTGATAGTAATGAACATTTTTGTGACTGTTTTAACTATTTGAATTAGTATTATTAATTTGAATTAATTCGCTCCCTAGACCCCTGTAATAACTTTCGCCATACGCCAATGCACGAAATGGTCTTTACTCGTTAGATAATCTCGTGGTTTCTTAATAATATCAATACATTTAAATAATTCTATTCCCTATAAATCCATTTGAATGAAATATATCAACATATTTTATTGTTGGTTGACAAGAATATATGTTAGTATCGTTGATAATTCGTTAATGGCGTATGCCTTATCCAAGCACCAAATATAAATGGCCCATACAATATTTTATATTTCCAACTTTTATGTCTTTTGTTTAGCTAATGAATTTTCACATTCAACCATAACCACATTTCGATTAATTAAAGAGATAATTAATTACATTCCGTAGTATATGAAGTGTAGAAGTAAAAAGGTGGAAAGTCGTATTACACACATTATCTAGAACAACATTAATATATCAAATCCCATAAAGACCTCAGTATTTTTTTAAAAATAATTTGAATATAATAGAAACCTCTTTTAACCATACTCTATAATACATTAGAAAGGTATCATGAGTGTCTAACAGATGACAGGACTAACTAAATTTAAGTAAATCTGGACTTTCCCCATATTTCCCTTGTACCCTTCAAATTGGATGTTGATTGTATTCCAATTTATTACGTCTATTGTAGAGTATATGAAAAAGATAAATACATAATGTAGTGTAAATACATAATTATACCCTGATTTTGGTTAGAAGAACGGTTTAGAAAACTCAAACATATTTAGGCCAATTTTCAGCCCACATTAATAACATTTTACTAAATTATGTGTTTTGCCAAAAGTGAGTGCTGAGGATAGCATGACTTGGCTTATGAATATATCTTTAGTCTTCAGATGAATGGAAACACGTTTTTTACCACTTAATAATTTAAATTTCATCTACATTCTAGTTAATAAATTTGAATATACTTAGCTTGTTTCATTAGTTCTTCCTAATATAATCTTATTACGTATGCGTATGTATTATATAAAACTAGTAATTTAGGTAATCAAAAGCTCATAATCAACGGTAACAAATGGCAGTGAACCTTTCACTGATTAATTTGAATAGATACAACTGTTTGATAGCTCGATATTCCTAAATTTCACCATCAACAATATTTTTATCACCATGTCTTACTACCCGCTCGGGTTATACGTATGTGTGATAGTTACTCTAATGTGTTAAGGACTATTAAGGTTGAATTTTGAGGACGTGTACCCGCATTTGCGTGGAGGTAGGGTGGGAAACCATTTAGGAAAAAAAATTCAGTACACCCGTCCGGGATCGAACTATTGCCAAAGTACTGCCCTGGACCATGCGGATACCGAAGCGGGTTTCAACCATTATTGAAGAACCATGTCACACAAGAGACGAACATGGATAATCCACTTGGTGTCGTAAGTTAAAAGTTCACAATATTAATTGGATCTCTAGTATCAAATTTGAAACCACAACCTATTAAATACATGTTTATAATGTATGAATTACACCAATATAAGGCACATTAGAATTGTAAAACATAAATCTTGGTTATTTGATTCTTCTTAAAAGATTTATGGATTAATGTAGGATTGCCTATTATGTAATGCTATGTATTTTTTAAACGGAATTAATATTATCTTCCCTTTATTTTATGTCTTTCATTGTTAAATTTAATGTCATATCTTTTAAATGTGACACTTTATCGGTGGAACATGAATCATAAATGTTTCAAATAAACGCTTCCTTTTTTTTAAGATAATCTTTTATTTTGTGCTTAAATAGATCATAAAAACATTGATTATAGCGTACGACGAGTATAAGTCCTCTCAAAAATCAACTGTAGCCTATATTACTTTAGATTAATATTGTTTAATATAAAGATAATATAATTTATTGATAATCTAGAAGACATTTGGGACCAATCCGTTAGCAGGGCGTTTAAACAAATACTCACATAAAAATAAGTCTTTCAAAATTTGGAAAGAATCAAAAACTTACATTCGGGCATGATAACCTACATCTACACTTTGGTACTCCTTGGTAAGTTGTGGGGCCCATTTTCTTGTAACACAGCTTTTTCATAAAGTCTAGTGATCTATACACATGTAATCATCATCATCATCATCATCATCAACAATAACGTCACAAGCTGTTTACAACCTGTGACTGGATCAATTTAGTTAAATGCCTCCATCTTCCTCTATCCTTCCACAATTCTTCCACCTTTAATCTATTCCATTCTTCTCCTCTCGCTTACAAACCTTCTGTTATATGCTCCTACAATCTCTTTCTTGGTCTTCCTTATGGTCTTTTCCTTACCTACTTCAATTATATCATTTTCTTTGTCATCCTCTCCTTCTGAATCCTCATTAAATCCATTGGTGAAGCGTGATGATAGTGTTTGGGTCAGTTGAGTCATGAACAGTATAAAGACACACACTTAGTTATGTCGAAAATGAGATTTTTATGAAGTTATATAATACAGTACTGGCAGCCTACTAATATTAATATTAATAATTTAAATTTATTTTATTATAATGTTGGCCAACAGTCGTAAGACCTATAACAGTCCAGCACTGAGAGTACATAATAACCTTACAAATACATATATCTACACGAGAAAATAAAATATACAAAAATAGCTAAATAATTATAGATTGTGATGAATAGTTACAGAAAAAATAGTAAATAACAATTATACGAATAAAAATAGCAATAATAACAAATAACTAAGGAATAGTAAGGCTTAAATATTTAAAAAGCATTAGCAATAATAATAGTAATAATATTAATAAAATATATTTTTTATTTTTTTCTATACCTTCAGTTAAATATATAATTTTGGTCTTGCTATTTTTACTTTTAAATGAACATATTGTCCCAAAGACAAACCCTCAGTGGAATTATTTAACAAAAAGTCATTTGAACCAAAAGAATCATGGTTGAGGTCTACAGGGTATCCCATTTTTTTCTATGGTACATACACTAAATCCTGAACTATTTCTGGTATAGTTAGATTATAATACCAAATTTAAAACAAATCAATAAAATACAAGTCACAATCACAAATCTAAACTAATCCACACCAAAATAAACCTTTGAAACACGCTATACATGCTCAGAGTATAACACTCACAAGTCAGGGATAGCCGGCTTACTTGTCGCCTCCAGTGGCTGGATGAATAGTTGCGCGCGCATTACCCTCCTAGCTCCCCGCATCCTGACTCTTTGAGTGCGTTAGTCGGAAAGGCATCAGCTTATCTTGCCAAAAGGAAATGACACAATCGCTTCACACGCTTGCTAAAATGTTACTACAATTTAAAACAAAATTACCATTAAAATTTCAATTTTTACATCTATTTTATGTAAATGGATATTCTCAAAATAGCTGAGATTATCCTGCCTACCCTGACTCCTCGCTACTGATTAAAGGACTATCTTAGCCTTGCGTCCTCTACTATCTAACGTACTTTCTGTACTCTTTCCCGGATAACTTCATTCCTAATCCTATTCCTCCTCGTAACAGCAAACGTGTTACTCACAAACTTCATTCCCATGGCCTCCACTTTCCTAGTCTCTCTTACATTCATTATCCATGTTTCTACTGCATATGTGACAATGGTTACACAAAGTAAGCCCTGTTCAACACTCCCTTATTGGAGATACATGTACTATGTATGTATAAAAGTGTTATTTTTTTTAAATTTATGAGAATAAGCGTATTGAGATTTGATGACATTTCAGGACCAAATATTTATTTTAATAGTTTGAGGGAAATTTTTTAACTAACTTTTAAAACAGAGCAAAACAAATTAATTTAATTACCACACTCCCATGTATTTTACTATAGTAATAATAATACTTAGCACCACGCCTTACTACCCATTCGGTTTGTACGCTTAAGTACTAATTACACTAATGGGTTAGGAATTTAGAATATTGAATGTAGAGGAAGTGAATCCGCATTTGCGTGGAGGTAGAGTGGTAAACCATTTAGGAAAAATCATCCCAGTTCACCCAAGCGATATTCGAACCACTATCTTCCCGTCCTTGGCAGTCTAGCTCAATACGAAACTAGTGCGTTAAATAACTACGCCACCGAGGTGGGTTATTTTATTATAGTTTAATATTTGTATTAAATTTATTGATTTAATTTTATATCCTAAATTATTTCCTACCTAGTCACCTTTACTTAATTAATACCTTTTTTTATTAATTTATATCCAACTAATGTAACGTTATTAGTTTGAAATAGTTTTTTTAAATAATATGTAAATGGAAACAATAGTGATTGAAGACTACATCGAAGAAATTGAATATTGATTTTTATAGTAAAATTGTATTAAATAATATTAATACTTTAAAAGTAGGCCTATATCTATTCGAAAATCTAAAATGTTATGAATACATAAACTGTTACAATCTTTATATATATAAATACTAGGGATTTTCGAGTACTCAAAAATTCGAGTTTGAGTCGAGTTTTAGTAGCGAGTCGAACTGCACTTGAAAATTATTTTTTACAAAACTAAAAAAATCTGATTTCTCAAAATTTTCGATCTTTTCCTTGAAAATTCCTAGTTTGATTAGCTTTATACAAATTGAATATGTAATTTCATAGAAAATAGTCCCCCTCAATATTTTCTTTTGTTTAAT
>CABEEJ010007168.1:0-19028 GCA_901482245.1 Timema douglasi | reverse complement strand
TATATATATATATATATATATAGAATACAATTTCATAATATGTGGAGTCTAACCTCAAATAAACTGCATAACCAACAGTTTTGGTATAATACATTTGTAAAATCTTTACACATATGATATTGATGTAATATATCGTTTAATATTTTTACATATCCGTTAGTAACATACGATACTACAAACATTTATCTTTGTAATTTACATTTAGAAAAATATCACCTACAAAACAATTAGTTTCATTGTGGTTTTGTGGTTCAGAATAAGATTTAAAACTATATATTTAATTTATAATAGTTTGTATTCATTTAAATTGAAAGCCGGGGAAAAAAAATATATTACAAACATTTTCTAAGACAACAGCTTTTAAAAGTCAACCCCAGAAAATACTTTTTTTTTAAATTAATTTAAATATTACAGAGACATTCATATAACCATCATCTAATGTACATAAGAAAAGTCTCATAATTGTTTAGCAGATGCTAGCACTAACTCAATTTGAGTTAAAATTGGACCTTCTTTTCATCCTGTACCCTTCGATTTTTACTTTCTTACATTAGTGTGATATTTAGTTTTAAATTGCTATTTTGTCTACCATTCACTTATGTCCAACTGCAGCGAACATTTATTAAAGTGACAAATTGTTTATGTAATGAGAATGCTTTCTTTCAGGAGTGGTTTCGATTTTCAATAATGTGTGCGGATTCTGGAAAGAATGTCAGCCATCAAACTTTTGGGACCCTTTATGTGCGGTTAATAGCAATGGAAGTTTAAAATTTTTCGACAATCCAAATAATATGATATGCGAAAATATTATATATAATACAGGTTCGTTTTCTTAGTTATTAGATACTAACTTGACCGTTGAAAAATCATTTTGAATAATATCCATATTCGATTCTTTTAAATCAAATTCCAAGGTTGATGTCAAATTTTTGTATTTTCTACACAATATTGACATAATTATTTAAGTTAAATAAATGGTACGATGCACAACACAGACATCCTACTTTTTTTGTTTAAAACAGAAAAATTTACTAAAAACTCGTAATATTTATGAAAAGAAATAATAATAATAATAATTATTATTAATATTATTATTATTATTATTATTATTATTAGCACTGCGTCTTACTACCCGTTCGGGTTATACGCACTTACGCTAATGTGTAATGGTAGGGTGATTGTGGGATGAAATGGAGGACCTCCAGTTTAACGTGGGATCCGAACCACTGTGGAGGCCTGGCATTCCCCACATTAACAAGTTAATATATATAATACTATTATTATTTTAACACCACGTCTTACTACCCGTTTGGCTTATACGCTTTAAGTAAGTACTAATTACGTTAATGGATTAGGAATTGGGAACGTTGAATTAAAAGAAGTGAACCCGCATTTGCGTGGAAGGAGAGTGAAAAAATTTTTAGGGAAAAGCCACCCCCAGTTCACCCGACCGAGATTCGAACCTCGATCTCCCCGTCCTCAGTGGTCGAGCTCAACACGACAAGCGCGTTAGCCAACTACGCCACCGAGGTGGGTTAATATATATAGGCCTATATATGCATAAACATGATGGAGGAGAAAGGGGGGGAGGGGATAAAAACATCACATTCTATCAAAGAGCATGAATGAAATAAGAAACATCGAGAAAATTAGGATAAACCCTGCTCACTAAATAACATATTAATCACATTTTCAAATATATCCATAAAATATAAGTGTATGCATTTATATTTGTTTATATCTAAGAAAACATTACTTTTATTAAAATATATATTAAATAAAAGATTTGTATATTTAACAGTATTACAACTCTACTATGATAAGTTATTTCGTATCTCGGGTGGTTGCAGAGATACGAACGAAATTGAGATTACATTGAATAATAATAAATCTCCAAAGTCATTTTCATGGGAAAATTTGTAAGTTCTTTCGTTCTAGCTCATAGAAGTTCTCGTGTTCTGATGACATCAGTTGGTTCAGAAAATGCGCGTTAAATACCTCAAATTAATAAAAATAAAATTATTATAAGCAAAACTTGTACTTGGATACAAGCGCGAATTTAAGGAGGGTACAGGGGGCATGCAGCCCCCTTAGGTAGAATATTAAATTCCTTTTTTTTTAGACTAATGGAAGTACAGGGCAATGGGCACTGGGCACTGGGTAAGACAATTGGCAAGAAGAATGCGTGTTAAGGAAAAATATGCCTACGAGCTCACGCAAATGTTTCTTCTCTATTCAATGTATCTGTACCCCAGCCCCCTCCTTTTTTAAAAACTTCTAAATTCGTGCTTGCTTGAATATATTAATAAATTCTCGAATAAATCTACAAACTCATGTTTAAATATAATTATTAAATATTTAAAAATAACCTAAGACATTTATCTGAAGTTTAAATCATTAAAAAAAATATCCACTACACATTATTTTAACACAATATTTGCAACCACTCAAAATAATTTTAGCATTTAATACCACCATTATGTTGTGACCCTACCCGAAACACGCCTAGACCCCAAATGGGCGTTTGACTCCATGGTTAGTCCAACACCTTAGCTCAGTCAGTTTGCGTGTCTGTATACTGAACTAAGGGTCCCGGGTTCAATTCCCGATATAACCGAAATATTGATCAATAGTTAAATGTGTTGTTTTTTTCCTTTCACACTGATTAATTAACACTTGGGGTTCTGGGTGTTGTGATTGTTATAGATTTAAGTTAGTTTATAAGTCGTGTGCTGATAAAATCAGTCTGTTCCGAAAGTGCATGTTAAATAGTCCGAATAAATTAAAAATGAATCCGTGGTTTATTGTAGGTGATGTGGAGGGTTCTATTTCTGATACATGATTTCTCGTTTTTAAGTTGATCATGTCTATAGAAATAAACTTGGATACATAAGTCCTTATGATAACCGGATAACTTTTTTTTTCTTTAATAAGTTCATTATATCACTTTATCAGTAGTAGAAAAAACTTAATCCTAATAATTATGTATCCTGTGATTAATATGCGCTAACATTAGTATGTCAATTCTTATTTTCTTTTCTGTGCTGTCAATGACTATTTATTTAGATTTTTATTTCACTCTCCTTAATATTAAAAAAAAACACACACACTAAAATTATGAATGAATTGGCAATTGTTTTTTCTGTGTCTTTAAACATATCTGACAGGTGAAATGTGTTTTTAATAATTAATAATGCATTTAATAATTTCATTGGACTTATTGCCAAAAATTTAATCTCAAAAATAAACTATCCATGCCATTGTTTTTATATATATATATTTTTAAATAAATGCGTTTATTTTCCAGATTATGTAAGGGTCCCTATGATATCACCAGACCTTATAAAGCTCATAAAATTGAATGTATGGAGATGTCCTTATTTGAATGGAAGCCTTCCCGAAGATACTACTTGGGAAATACATCTACCCGTAGTTTAAATAAACGGTGTTGCTCACCGCAAAAACTTTCTAGCGTGTTATTATAAAAAAAAACATGAGTTAAACCCATTCAGCTCTATCTCTGATGGGGAAACACACAGCAACTTATAACAGCAACGTGGTTGCAAATGAAAAGTTGATGTTGGTTGATGATAGTTGCTCTGTGCTTGTATCAGGTTGATGTTGAAATAAACACAAGTATCCGTTCGAAGCGGTAACGATAGAATAAAAGATGAAATACAGGCTAATATTCAGTCTCATAGACAAATTTTTCATCTATCTGGACGGTTTGTTTCAGTTGAAGCTGATATTATTTGTCACCCATTGTTGTTAAAAAAAAGGTTGCACTGCACGGATTGTTATTTCAACTGTATGACTTTTAAAATTGAGTTAAGAGAATTGCATTCAATTAATTATAATAATTATAATATTTAGCACCGCGTCTTACTACCCGTTCGTGTTATACGCTTTAAGTACTAATTACTCTAATGGATTGGGAATTGGACAGGTTGAATTAAAGGAAGTGAACCCGCATTTGCGTGGAGCGAGAGTGGAAAACCATTTAGGAAAAACCACCCCCAGTTCACCCGACCGAGATTCGAACCTCTATCTCCCCGTCCTCGGCGGTCGAGCTAAACACGACTCGCGCACTAGCCAACTACGCCACCGAGGCGGGTTTCAATTAATTGATGATGACAAACAACATAAGAGTATTATATTTGGAAGAATTTACAGGAAAGGTGGAGAGAAAACATATAAAATGGCAAACAAAATATGGCTTTTACAATGAAAAGAAGAAAACAGTTCACAATTTACATTTCTGTCACTGGATAAAGAGCTATTGGCTGCTTCTTTAAGAAAATCTATCGTTACCGCCCAATCCCCCGGCCTAGGTTTCATTCTATCGGAACTCATCAGGGAGGAGTGTGAAACGCGCAACGTAACTTCCTAAAAGAGAGGCAGCCGGGGGAATAGGCCTAGTAGGCACGTGCCTACGGTGGAAGATTTTAGGGGCGGCAAATTTTGAATTTTGAAAGAAAATACATATTTTTTTCTACCAGTTAAAACATCATCGTGTTTGTGATTGTTGTGGTTTGCTGTATCTGCGTACCGACACGACAAAGGATCGCCTTGATTCACCGGCAATCATTTTAATGACATCATCCACCAGTTCGGTCTGCAGAAATCAAGGTGAAATATATTAATATCAACTATTTTATTATTGTGTACATGCTAATATTTAATCTGTAGTAACATGTTCTACAGTCTAATAATGCAAACTTTATATTGTTAAATAAAATAATATTTGTGTTTGTGATAGTGTAAGAGTGTTTATTTCAACTTTTTAAATCTTTGGTTTGTTTTTTTACTACTTTTAAACCCCCATTTTAATAAATAATAAAATAATGTAAGAACATGTATCTGTCACCTCACCTATAACAATTGTGTATATGATGTGTGTGTGTGTTTGTGTATGAGGGGTAGTAGGTAAAACAGGGATTTAGGTTAGAAATTAAGGTTGGAAAAGTGGGCGGTAAATTATCTAGTGCCATTTAGATGGCAGAGTCGTAAATCTGCCCCTGGAGGCAGCCAATTACCTCTTTGTCCAGTGGCAGAAATGTAAAGTGTGAACTGTGTTCTTCTTTTCATTGTAAACTCCATATTTTGTTTGTTCCTTTTATATGTTTCTATCCACCTTTACTTCACCTTATTCCAAATATAATACAATTTACCTCAAAAAACGAAAAGAGGGTTTCTTTATATCCAACATAAGAGGTACTAATCTTTCTTCTAATATTTTGGTAATTTATTTCTATCATACGCCTTTGTTTTTATGGAGTACCTATAAACATTAGATGCAGCGGCCGCGATTAAAACATCTTCTTCGTCCCACGTGTTGGCCCAAACTATAAACTGTTTCTTCAGTGTAGACACAGTTTTGCATCTAGTTTTAATCATTAAAAAAATGCCGCATGGTCTAACGCGCTACTCTCACAGTAGACTATATACTGCCGATAAAGGAAAGATCGAGGTTCGAATCTCGGTATGGAGTACTTAAGATGTTTTTTTTACAAAACCGTTTTTCACTCTCCTTTCACGCAAATGTAAGTACACTTCCTATAAATACAACCTTAATCCCTTAAACCATTAGCGTAATTGATACATAAACGTATATATAACCCATACGGGTAGTAAGACGTGGTGCTATTTTTTTTATTATATAGTAAGCACGGGGTGACCTGGCGGTCTAGGGGTAAGGTGTCAGACTTCTGTGCTGGTGGTCCGGGGTTCAATACTCGGTCCCGGCACGGATTTATCTGATTACCAAACCCTTCCTTCACCTCTGACAAGACATCTTGTAAATGTGAGGAATGCCAGGCCTCCACCGTGGTTCGGATTCCACGTTAAACTGTAGGTCCTCCATTTCATCACACAATCACCCTACCATTACACATTATCGTAAGTGCGTACAACCCGAACGGGTAGTAAGACGCGGTGCTAATAATAATAATATAGTAAACACCAACATTGTGCAACAAAATTCTTGTAAGAGTGTGGAAAGTGTGTTGACAGAATTTTATTTAGTAATAATTTAATGAGATATATACTACAACATTGTTCAACACAAAAGTTGCTCAAAGATGCTCTAGTGGAAACATAACTTTGTATTGTGAAACGAAATAATATAGCATACATTGAAAAATAATGGAGGAGTAAAAAAACATCGCATTCCACCGAAGAGCATACGAGAATTAATAGACACCGTTTCAGAAATATTATTATTTGTTCCGTAGATTTTCAACTCCTCTTTTACTAAAGCTCTAGTTGAAAAGTACTTGCCTATCTCTGAAAATGTTGATTCTATAAAAAATATTCCTCAAATATAAGTTATATATCTTTAGTTGTTCTACAACTTTGAGGTCACATGTTATTTCATTTTTCAAAGCGTTGCGGAGATATGATACAAATTGCGACTATGTAAAATGTCTTCAAAGTAATTTTCATATTAT
The DNA here is from genome assembly GCA_901482245.1 of Timema douglasi. Taxonomy (NCBI): domain Eukaryota; kingdom Metazoa; phylum Arthropoda; class Insecta; order Phasmatodea; family Timematidae; genus Timema; species Timema douglasi. The sequence continues at coordinate 12,579 of CABEEJ010007168.1, read as the reverse complement.
TATTATTATTATTAGCGCTGCGTCTTACTACCCGTTCGGGTTATACCCACTTAGGCTAATGTGTAATGGGTAGGATGATTGTGAGATGAAATGGAGGACCTACAGTTTAACGTGGGATCCGAACCACGGTGGAGGCCTGGCATTCCCAATTTTCATATTAAAATGAGATAAGCCATTTGGGGTTTAATGTTAATCATTTCCTGGATGAGAAATTTAAGTCAAAATCATTAGAGACTATTTTGAGATATTTGTTTTATATTGTCACCCAATATGGAATTGTAGGGGAAGCGGGAACAGATAAGCGTTTTTTGCTCTTTTTATACCTCTTTCATCATCCCACACAAATAAAAAACAGAGGTAGAGACAAGAGAGTTATAAGAGTTATACATTTTATTCTAAACAATCAGAATACACCACCTCAACAAGGAAGTGTGGTGACCTGGCGGTCTAGGGGTAAGGTGTCAGACTTCTGTGCTGGCGGCCGGGGTTCAATCCTCGGTCCTGGCACAGATTTATCTACACATTAGCGTAAGTGAGTATAACCCGAACGGGTAGTAAGACGCGGTGCTAATAATAATAATAATAATAATAATAATAATAATAAACAAGGAAGTGGAACGTACTAGCGTTAGGCGCTGAGTTAGCAAACAAGCCAAGTGGGCTGGCAGGCGCGTAGGTAACTACCAAGGCCAGAAGGGCATGTAAACAGCAACAATAGGTGGAAACTCATTTAATCGCCAAAAAATGGCGTCATCAGAAAACGACGATAATACACTAAGAATTGACCTCAAAGTTAATATTAACTACACCTCTCATAATCAAAGGTAAAGACCCAAGAACGGGCTTGTGCCCTAGCATTAAACCTAAGGTGAGAATTGGATCACAAGTGTACATCTGACAAACTCTAACTAACCTAAACATCGGGATGAAACCTTTCATTATTTATATATAAAGCTCAAAATACCCAACAATCATAAATAGTCTGAATATCTAATAACAAGTAGAATGTCTAACAGAGAAGTATTTGCTTGGCGGCGCGTGACCCCTTCTTTAACTAACATATAGATAGATATAAGTGGTACAACGATATTAAACTATATCAAATTTAAAAACAAACAAAATGTCCACATTAGAAATATTATCCATGCCGGCTCGCGGCCCCACATTTAACTAACATCCTAACGTAAATTGCCCATCAATAATAAACTATCCCAATCCTTTTAGACATCAAATAGATTATGACAACAGAAAAATTTAATTAACAAGATGGTGCCCGGTAAGAAGATTAATGAGCCAATTACTGCCATCTTCTCTCCACGAACAGATTTGAAATAGATCATTAAATATAACATATTTCAACATATGGTCTGCCTCTTCAGTGGCTGGACGGTCTAAGCCGTCTTTCTCAGGTTATACTTGCCTGATAATGACGGGGATATCGGGGTCTGAATCGTGGTTAGGTATACTTAGGGTGGTTTTTCCTAAAAGTTTTCCCACTCTCCTTCCATGCAAATGTGGGTAGACTACCTCTAAAATGCTTCCTTACTCATCCTTAACGCATTATAGTAATAATCATAATATATACCTATAACCTGAACAGGTATTAAGATGCGACCATAAAAAACATATATAATCATTTTTAGAATAGGTATTATTTTTTATTACTTTTTTTTACTACTTTCAAGTTATGTATTTATTATTTTTATCATCTATCATTAATACTAATTATGTCCTATTTTTTAAAATTATTCATCAGCACGTATATTATTATTTATCTTTTATTGTTTATTTCTCATGTAATTATACGTACAGTAGCCCCATGGCTTCTTTGGTGCTGACTGACAGCTGACGGCTTTGAAAAGTTACCAGACCAAATTATGTATCCCTACGCCTTTTAGCAGCTGTCACTTCTGACAGTCAAAATTTAGGTATATACCTAAATGTTGACTGTCAGAAGTCAGCTGTGAGCTGTCATTCAGTACCAAAGAGGCCACGGGGCTACTGTATTTGTAAAGTACTTGTGTACTTTTCAGTGCTGGCCTGTCAAAAGTCTCACAACTGTTGGCCAGCACTATAATAAAGGAAATTGTTCGATAATGAAATAATTTTAGCACTGCGTCGCACTTCGTGTTCTTATTATACGCCTATATACTAATTACGTTAATAGTTTTAGGTGTTAGGAAGGTTATATTTATGAGAAGTGTACAAGAATTTTCTTGGAGTGAGAGTGTAAAACAATCTTGGTACAAAAACAGGCCTTAGTACATCCGGTTGAGATTCGAACCTCGATCTCCCCGTCTTTGGTGGTCTAGTCTAATGCGAGAGTAGCGCGTTGGACCATGTGGCCACCGAAGTGAGTTAGAACAGCTACTAAACAGTATTTTAACGCCAACTAGGGATTAAACAATATTTATAACGTAAGCATAGATACATTAAGACATGTCAACAATAAAATATAAAGATGTTTATTTCTGTATTTTTCTTTATACCTTTCCTTGTACTCAGATTTATTTGATGAATGATTAATAAATTAAAAGATTTTTAATGTGACAATAACAACAATCCCCGTTCGACTTCGACTTCGCATGTTTTAAGATTCCCCTGGACTTCACGTCAAATTAAATAAAAAAGTGACCCTCGCAGGGGATGTCTATGTAAATTAGTGTATTTTATTTTATACTAATTTCATAATTTTTTTAAATATTTAATCCACTAAAATTGCAAATTAATGGACACAAATCGAAGTCGAAATTTACTTCTAAAACGTTTTGGCTTTATAACCAAACGCGTATTATAAAATATAAAATAATAGTTTTAAAATTTGTATTTTTTTTAAATATCATATTATGAACGTTTATTGTGAAAGAGCTTAGGCCTACTTTGAATGACTTCATTATGGTTTTACCATGTAAAGCTTTTTCATAACTAAATCAAACAAGGTAAACTTTTTACTTTTCAGCATACCAGTGACGTCATGGCAGTTAAAGACAGGATCTCCCATGTTAAGGGATTTACCTTTCATTCAATGAGTTTTAAAAATATTATTTTGAAACAAAAAACATAAACCGCTTCAATAATTGGTGACCTGGCGGTCTAGGGGTAAGGTGTCAGACTTCTTTGCTGGGGTTGCGGGGCTCAATCCTCGGTTCCGGCACAGATTTATCTGATTACCAAACCCTTCCTTCACCTCTGACAAGACATCTTGTGAATGTGGGGAATGCCAGGCCTCCACCATGGTTCGGATACCACGTTAAACTGTAGGTCCTCCATTTCATCTCACAATCACCCTACCATTACACATTAGCGTAAGTGTGTATAACCCGAACGGGTAGTAAGACGCGGTGCTAATAATAATAATAATAATAATAATCTTCAATAATTCTAAATATAGTGGCCTTGCAGTGTGAACTACTCATTTCCTTCACTCTCTTTCTATTTAGTACATTAGCGTTCAAGCGTTATAGTGCTTAGACTGTTTTAAGTGCATCAAGTTTAGATGCAACCCGCTTCGCTTTGAAATCTCCAAGTAAGCAACGACGTTAAACGCAGTGTGTGCTCCTTCACTAAAACTAATAAAAAACTGAAATATGTACCTATACAGTAAGTTGGTTTGAAAAAAATATTTAAACATAAAGTAACCAAGAATTATTAAACCAAAATAAATAATAATTTATCATTTTATTTAGTGCATTTTTTCAGAACTTTTGTTTAAGAAAGGAGAGAATAATCAAACACAGGCTTTAAACAGACAAAAAAATAATAATTGTAAGCGTGTAAAGAATAATATTTCCGAACTCACAGAAAACAAATTCCAACTGTCACAATGTTTTTAGACATAGCTAATTACATTATAATTACACATTGGGTGATTAAGTCATATAGGAAAGAGTTGCCCTGATAAATACACAGGTGGGCCAAAAGTCACTACTCATTTTGCTTTCGAAGATTTTGATTTGAACCGAAAACTGTGCAAAAAAAAAAGAAGCTATGCTCAATGGTCCCAGATTGTCTAATGTATCAACGAAGAAGGAAAACAATCCTCTACATAATCATGGAGCTTCAGTAGATTATTAGTTCTTTGTACTGTTTTTTGTGTACTTTTTTTTTCCCCAATAAGCTTTACGCTGGGTAGTGACTTTTGGCTCACCTGTATACTATCATTAAACTCTGTATCCTCTAATAGTGATTTATTCCGTAGTCACTAGTCACATAATTATGTAAATAAAGTCTGGTGTAAGAGTCATTTTCCTTGTTCTTAGTATTACCTATCATCCGGGATATCAACAGATCTTACACAAATTGGGTATGTATTAATAAGAGGGACTTTTAGATTAAGAATATCCGAATTCGTGAAAAGGGTATACATATAAGAAACCACTAAGAGGAAAAAAACAATTCAATGCACTCAGACGGGGTTCGAACCAATTGCTTTCCGTCGCCGGAAACAATAACACACGATATTGACGGCTTGTCTGCTTTCATATCGATGCGGATGTTTCTTCTATACAAATATAAAGTTTATCAAGTGACAGGAATACACATTACATTTATAATAATTACATTTTAGCATCAAGTCTTACTACCCGTTAGGGTTATACGTCTGTGTACTAATTACGCTAATGGTTTAGGGACTAGTAAGCTTATATTTAGAGGAAATGTACTTGCATTTGCGTGGAGGGAAAATGGAAAACCATTTTGGAAAAATCTCCCTCAGTTCACTTGACTGAGATTCGAACCTTGATATCCCAGTCATCGGCAGTCTAGTCTAGTCTACTGCGAGAGTAGCGCGTTAGAGCATTCGGCCACCGAAGTGGATTATATTTTTCTGTCCAATTAATTTGTACCTTTGTCTTAACATGCTTTTTTTGCACCATTTGTCTTGATTACTAACATACTTTGGTGTGAGCTTGTACAAGGTAGTTACAAAAATACGTATATCTGTGACGTCACAAGTCAAGAGAGGATTTCCCATGTTAACGTAGTCTATTTACGTTCTATTCGTTGAGTTTTATAGATATAACATTAAAACTAAAACCATGCATCCATCCTGTGGCCCGAGTCAGTTTTTATTCAAGCCATATATTTTCCACTACCGGCTTGTTAGGAGTGTAGTAGCTTCATATGTCTTATAATTTAACTTAGGATTAGGACAGGCACAACATCCAGTCCCCAGCCGTCAATTCATCACCGTGAAAGGGTAAACCCACATTTCATTAATGGTGAAATTTTCGACCATGCCGGGAATTAAAACCGGGACCTTTGGCTCAGTTGATAGACACGCAACTGACTGAGCTAAGGTGTAGGATTGAAACAAAAGCTGAAAATTCTAAATACTTATAAAAGTAGTCTAACGATATTACAAAGTTTTTTAATCTTTAAGTAGTTTTCTTCAATCATCAACAACTCAAGGTAGTGTTTGGTTTATTCACAAAAATAACTTGTAGGAATCTTCAAGCTAAGATTTATATTTTTAAAAAAAAGGCAAATGGACAAATAAATTGTCTATCTTGAATATAAAACAAGGAAAAGTTAATTTTGAAATGCAAGTCATTCCTGGGTGCAAATAGGAGAGTGAGTATGTATACTCGTCAGCTGAATAGTAGAAGTGCTATCAATAGATAAAAAAATGAGCTCTCAGGGTCAACTACTAATTTTCCATTTTCTTCCCTCTCTTCCTACTTTGTCCAATGGTGCCTAAATGTTATAGCGCTTACAGTAGCCCCATGGCTTCTTTGGTGCTGACTGACAGCTCACAGCTGATTTCTGGCAGTCAACATTTAGGCGTATACCTAAATTTTGGCTGTTCAGAAGTGACAGCTGCTAAACACATGTTTTTGCAGATCATATGGTTCGGCGTAGGGATACGTAATTTGGTCTGGTAACTTTTCAAGTCCGCCAGTCAGAACCAAAGAAGACATGGGGCAGCTAGTTAGAGTGCTTAGGTACATCAATATAATATGTAACCCGCTTCACAAATATAGTTTCGGATTCACCAAGTAAGCAACGTTTTTAAAAGTTTTTTAATTGATATAAATAAAATAAAAACAATTTTTTTTCTGTTTTAATAAACACTTCATGATGTTTTTACGGCTGCTCATAAAAAGCTTAGGGAAATAAATAAATGTCAGACCAGCTCAAGTGGCCGAATAGTCTAAGGCATCACGCTAATGTTAGACTGGCTTCATGATGACGGGGAGAGCGGGGTTCGAATACCAATCAGGTTTACTGAGGATGAGTTTTCCTAAATGTTTTCCCACTCTCTTTCCACACAAATATGGGTAGATTATCTCTAATATGCTTCCTTCCTCAGCCCTACATTATTAGAATAATTAAGTATGCGTATAGCCTGAACAGGTATTAAGACGCGGTGACTTAAAAAACAAAAGTCAAACTGTATTTGTGCAGGAGTATCGTCCATCTTTCGCACGAACTGGAATCTGGGAGGAGTCTATTTGGTAATCTGCAACAGCATATACACAGATTTATTAAGTCAAAATCACACTAAATTAATAAAAAGGGTTTGTTGTTATATATTTTTTAAACTGTGTATAAGATAAATAATAATCAATAACTGTATCAAGAGGGTACGTGGAGTAAACGTCACGCTCAAATAGCCTGGCTGCCCGATAATGAGTAAATCGTGGTCGGGGGTGGTTTTAGCTAAACGGTTTTCCCACATTATCTCCAAGTAAATGCTGGTAGGTGACCTGGCGGTCTAGGGGGTAAGGTGTCAGACTTCTATGCTGGCGGCCGGGGTTCAATCCTCGGTCCCGGCACAGATTTATCTGATTACCAAACCCTTCCTTCACCTCTGACAAGACATCTTGTGAATGTGGGGAATGCCAGGCCTCCACCGTGGTTCGGATTCCACGTTAAACTGTAGGTCCTTCATTTCATCTCACAATCACCCTACCATTACACATTAGCGTAAGTGCGTATAACCCGAACGGGTAGTAAGACGCGGTGCTAATAATAATAATAATAATAATAATAATAATAATAATAATAACAGCTGGTAAATCTATTTCTAAATTATACTTCTTCCCTAATTTGGAAGTGCTCACTTTCCCCGACTACAGACTCCGTATCCGTAAGGTGAGCAATACTCCGTAAGAGATCGACTCCACAATAACAGATTGCGCTGTCTACAGAGTCCTTATCGTTAGTTACTTAGTCCTTACCCCTCCGTAGAAATTGACTTAACTTTAACTTTCTAAGGACTAGTCAATACAGACTGCCAAGGAGTACCAAATAACAGCAAAGTAAGCGTGCGCGCGCATCGAAATGAAAGCATCAACGTCATTATCATAGCAACTGCACTAACTAGCTCATGTTTTAATTATATTATTTGTGAACGCACCTAACCTACCTTTAAATGACGGCCTACCCTGGACGTTTTATCAGAATATGTCATGTAGTTACTTTTGTTAATAATTGTTCAGCTGTGATATCGTCTGCTTCTTTCGGAGAGTTTAATTTGACGTTTTTTCCAGCTTCTTCATTGGTTGGCACGGCCACGTGATTACTGATACGGATTGTGTGGTGCGATTTCCATTTCTAAGGACATAAGGACTATGGATACGGAGCTTATGGACTCCATAGATTGGGCTTAAGAATGTTTTATTGTTTTGCAGATGCTGCAAAAAGGTTGTATATAATTTTAAGTAGTCCTACTTCAAAGAGCGAAACCGATCTGACGGATGTTTTTGATACATCTCCAAAAACCAAACTTAGGCTATGGCAACCTCGCGGAACACTCACGGAACAAGAACACAACGCCGCATCACAAGAGTTCCGGCGTCTTGTGTTTAAAGTTGGGATGCAAAGGGACCAACTAACTCTAGCTTTAGTGCAGGACTCTTCAACCATTTTATGTCCAAGAGCCAAAGTTTCTATATCTTGTTGACTCACAACACTATACTCACAATATTCGGTTTGAATATATATTAAAATATTCATATCAGTGTATTCTAACACACTTATACTCACATCAGGGACTAACCTGTCTCCGACAAGTGAGTTTTCGGATATTTCGTGACATGTGTTCTCTGGTTTGTTGTTTTTTCCTGTTTTTAAATTGTTCATAGCAGGCGCTGATACGATTTGTCATTTGCCAGTTAAAAGTAAAGTACATTTGTATAATAACGTAATATTTTTCTTTACGTAAAAAAGCAAAAATTGTCTCTAAAATAATGTTAAATACGTATTTATTTTATTAGTTGATTATGTAACAATATATCTGTATTTGTCTTTTTTTTTTCTCGTGAAATATTTTGTATTTTTCCTGAAACAGCAGTCCTAAAATAATGTATCTACGGGCCGTGGGTTTAAGACCCTTGGTATAGGGTATAGTGGTCCTAATAAATATAGGCCTATAAATCTTTCTGGATGGTTGTTATATGTACTGCAACTAGCGCTCCCAGTGTCTAAGTACTCAACCTAGCTCAAGGAGTGCAGTGAAACTCATGTAAGGCTGAGTGTCTGATGTATACCTTGTCTGTGGTCCCGGCCTCCCTGAATCCTTTTATCAGTGCTAACTACTAGGTCTGATACCAACCTGTGTCGTACTGACAGTTGTACCAGTCTAGTTCAGCAGAACTCTTGAAAAACTTAGAGTTACCGCGGCTGTGGGTGGCACATAAAGGATTATCTTCCATACTCAATATACAGTTCGAGCGACTCCTTGCGTTTGAGGTGAAAATAACTTCTGGAAATTAACACAACATTCATATTAGATGCAATACGTCATTCTAATACAAGGTTGATTAAAGTTGAACGTTGACTTTTTGAGTTCATTAGTAATTTAGAAATTTGGGGCATTTTTTTTAAACTTGACAAAGAACACAATAAAGGGGGATCCAATTTAACAATGTTCAAAACATAATTTTATCTTTCGTCAGATTTAAAAAAACTACCCGCATTATGAAGTTATTTATTTCTTAGAGATAAAATATATTATATTTAAATTTATCTTTCAAATGTGATTGAAACTGCATATTTTTATTTCCAAATTAGTAAAATAGAATACATATTAAAAATAATAATTACTTTATTCTTGGAATAGTCCTGTTTGAAGTTGAATTAATTTTTTCTTGGCACTTTTTAATAAAATTAATTCTTCCGTTCATTAGTTTAATAAGTTAGTAATTTAGGCCTTAATATAAGCATAATCCATAAAGTTGTTATTTAAAATTACCTTTTCCAATATTTTACTATTACTTATATTATAAATTAGTATTGATTGCAACACTTTTTCTATAAATTAAAATAAAAAAGCAATAATTTTGTATTGGATTATCCTGAGATTTTAATAAGGAAATTATATAGCTTTGCCTAAATAATTGTTTCCTAATAATAAAAAAAATTGCAACATGAAGTTAGCCAGAATTAGTTAAACTACTTTGTAAAACACTAAACAGAATCTAAATGTGACGTGTTTTGTCAACCAAATTGTTATGTTTGACAGCAATCAATATCAACATCTTTCCTTTCTCTGTAATGGCTAGGACCTAAATTTCACTTACCAAAGATGACCAAAAGGTAAACGATGTCCTTCATGAAGAATTTGTTGATTTCTTCCAAAGTTGAAGAGACTTTACCCAAAATATAATAATAATCAATGCAATACTTTGGCGCTATTTTTTCGGCAAAATATTACTGAGATATATTTTATATTTTTAGTACTGACACTATTATTAGTGTAGAAAATTTGGAATACTTATATTTTATATTAGAGGATTTATACTAATTTTTTAAACACAAAAATTAAATGATGTAATAAATTAAGTTATTTGATTAATATACTTTGGCATAATGTTTCTTTTAGGTGTATTAAATGTCTGTAGACTATTTTAAAATAAAAAAGATACGGACATTAACATAATATAGCCGTAGTGTAATAACATATTTTTGGCCAACTATTGATTTAAAGACAATTTGAATTAAAAGTATCAAGATACACAGTTATTTCTACTGTTTTAAGTCTTAAAACTAATTAAAAACAATTTATTGTCCCTGATAATTAATTTATAATTCACCCGAACGTTTGATTGACATTTGATATGCAGCTGATTACACTTTATACTCAAGTGTTTTTTGTGATTATTTGAATATCAAAAGTGTCAATAATATCCTCTATTTATTTCCATTGTTGTATCGCTACTCAAATGACCACTCTACCAGAATATGTTAGTGCCCCGCGTTCCATGGAGGAAGCAAACGAGTCACTTCTATATTCAACTGCGAAGAGGAAGCGAAATACTGGATATCCTTTCAATATCACAAACCGTTACTCAAGTTATTTAAGTCTTTAGGTTCGTATCATTTGTAAGTATATTACTGCTTACCAGCAAGTTGAGTTTGGAACTTCTATTTGAAGCAGAAACTTAGATTATCAGGAAGTTGAGAAAGAAATACTCGGAGAGTTTTTGAAATGTGGTGCTGGAGAAGATTTCAGAAGATCAGGTGGACAGAAAGGTTGACAAATGAAGGAGTCCTAAGAAGAGTGGATGATAATAGAACCATTTTGTATGATTCTTCGGCACAAGGCAAACTGTATCGGACACATCCTTAGGAATAATTGTCTTCTGCATGACGTCATAGAAGGAAAGGTTGAGGGAAAAAAGAGTTTAAAGAAGAAGGAGGGTTTAAATATTGGATGAATTGAAGGAAAGAAGAACATTCTAGGATCTGAAAGAGGGAAAGGGCATGGGTTCAGAGGATAGGGCGCTTCTGCGGACTAAATTCACTGACAAAAGGAATGGACCTGTCGTAAGACAGAACAACAAATAATAAATGTATGTAGAAGTAAAAGATGCGTCTTTGTTAGTTATCCACACTGGCTGTCACTCAGTTAAAGTCATCAGGCTTGCAGTAGTTACTAAATTAAAAATGTCTGAAGTACATTTATGATAATATAAGCTAACTAATCAATTATACCGATCATCCAATTTGTATTAAGCTTGGTTCAGGAGTTATACGCACCCAATAATTATGGGACATCAGGCTCACAATTTGTAAAAAAAAAGTTATCCGAACTACGCAATTATATAGCTATAAGCGATCATGAAGGTACAGAAACTATTCTTAAATAGAGATTAAATATTTTTACCTAAAATAAAATTGCCGAAAAATGATGTTTTTCAACCCACCCTCCTTCCAGGAATCCGGTGGTCCCCCAGTACACATATATTCTATTTGGTGGTGAGTGATCACCCAAACCTTGAAACTATCGAAGAGGATCTTTAAAATCAAGGTTCATGGTATTTAAACTGGTAAATTCATTGGGAGGACCTAGGTACATATTGTAGGACAGCATCAAAATTAACCTGAAAGAGATAGGGTGTAATGAGGTGGACTGGATAGAACTAGCTCAAGATATAGATAAGGTGTAATGAGGTGGACTGGATAGAACTAGCTCAAGATAGGGATAGGGTGTAATGAGGTGGACTGGATAGAACTAGCTCAAGATAGGGATAGGGTGTAATGAGGTGGACTGGATAGTACTAGCTCAGGATAGGGATAGAGTATAATGAGGTGGACTGGATAGAACTAGCACAATATAGGGATAGGGTGTGATGAGGTAGACAGGATAGAATAATTTCAAGATAGGGATAGTGTGTAATGAGGTGGGTTGGAGATAATTAGCTTAATATAAGGATAGGGTTTAATAAGGGGGACTGGCTTGACCTAGCTCAAAATAGGATAGATGGCGTAATTTTGCAAGAGCGGCAATGAATTTTCGAGTTCTTAACAGAAATTAAGTTAAATTGATAAAAATGTATATAATTTCATTGAATTAATAAATAATGGATTTTTCTTTAACATTCTAAAGCTCATATCTTTTTACAAATGCTTGTTCAAATTTGTTGATTTAAGAGTAATATTGACTTTCTTTTCTTTTTGACTTGTGTCTACCGAGGGAAAAATACAGCATAATTTGCATTTCAAGTTTTTGTATTATATGTGATCAACATTCTTCAATTCCTCATTATTACTAAACTTTCTGGTAGTCTGAGCACCACAATTTGAGAAACTCTGGTCTAGGGTGTCATTCTCGCAATAGAATAGACCGCCGATAACAGGAAAATCGGGGGTTAGAATTCAGATAATGTAATCTTGGAATGTTTTTTTTCTAAATGGTTTCCCCCCTCTCTTCCACCATGCAGATGCTTGTACACTTCCTATAAATTCTACCTTCCTTATACCTACGACATTAGCGCAATAAGTACAGATGCATGTGACCCGAATGGGTGGTAAGCCTCGGTGAAAGCTAAAAACTCTTTTACATTATATTTTCCTCCATACATTTTTATACAAACAAGTGGTTAGCCCGAACGGGTAGTAAGACTCGTTGACAGCTAAAAACTCTTTTAAATTATATTTTCCTCCATACCCTTTTATACAAACAAGTGGTTAGTCCGGACGGGTAGTAAGACAAGTTGCACGAAAAAAAAGAGTACATATCTCCGACCAGCCAATGAGAATAGCTAACAACTCTGCCAAAACTCATGCATATCAATGAGCAAAGACTACTCGCCGCTAACTAGGAAAAGAGATGAAGAGGGGTTTGAGGAGGGG
>CABEEJ010007167.1:0-27110 GCA_901482245.1 Timema douglasi | reverse complement strand
CCCCCCCCCCACCCTCTCCACAACCCAATTTGGTTTTAAATAAATCATTTCCAAATTTTTATTTTGGTCTTGATTTCTACATTTATTAAAATATTTCAAATTTTACCATACTTAAGATATTTTATCGTCCAACAACTTATCTCAGTCGGTAGCGTGTCTCTCTACTGAGCTGAGAGTCCCGGGTTTGATTCCCAACATAATCACAAAATTTATCTTTGGTGAAATGTGGATTTACCCTTTCACAGTGATAAATTAAAGGCCGGAGACTGGATGTTGTGCCTGTCCTAGTCTTATATTAGATTGTTTGTTTGTTTGTTTGTAAGTGATTATTTTATTTTCCAAAACATCTAAAAATAATAAACATGAATAATGACACGAGAAACATAAATGAACAAACAGTTGACACCAGCCCTAAGGGCTCTCGAAAACGGACACGACATTGAAACATGTAACATAGCGCAAGAAGACATGATATGGTGGCCTGGCGGGCTGATTTTTACCACCATTAGGTTAGGGGTGGGAAAATAGATTGTAAGACACATGAAGATATGGCAGGCCTAGAAAAACCGTAGTGGAATAAAAAACTGACTCAGGCTAGAAATAGTAATGAATTAAAAAAAAACTATATTTGTTTGAGGGAATATTTGAGTGTAACCGCTTTCCTCAATTTCTGGTCCTTCCTTTTGAAATTTAGAAAAAAATATTCAGATTGTGTGGGCTGTTTTTAATACCGAACTGAAAAATTTCAAACTTATATCACAAGAGAGAGCTTTTTATATAATTTTTATAAATTTCTAAACCATCCATTTCACCAAATGCCACTTAAAAAGTTCATATATTAAATAATTATTTGGGTATTTAGAGAAACCCTACTACTTTCCTGTTAAATTTTAGTTTTAAATCTTTCTATCTATAAGTGTGGTTTCCTATTATTACCTCCNCCCCCCCTTCTATCGCTCAAAGTAGCATTTAAATTATCAAAATTTATGGTTACTTGAAGTGGTCTCCTTACCTTCCAGCCGAATTTAAATTTTCACCATATTAGAAAGTATATGGTTGTATCAGTTTTGAAAACTTCACCAACTCAAAATTTGGAATATCATCTTTAAAATATGTATTGGATTATCGGGAGGGGTACCTCTAGCTATTTGCCCAATTTTAATTCTATACCTCACCTAACTAGTTTTTTATATTTTCCAGATACCTATTTTTAAATTTCCCATAGTTAGATATTTCGGGTTGTGTGGGGTGATCCCTTTAGACTATCCGCTCGCCAAATTTTACATTTCTAGGACGTTTAGAAGTTTTATAACAATTAATGCGGAAGTAAAAACAATAAATTATTTTTATATGCATCAGTCATCAACGACTTGTGGAATTTCCCGTCGAATGCTGTCAATATTCAGAGCATTTTTCTTGAATTGCATTATTATATTCTAAGCTTGTAGAATCTGGTCAACGAGGAATGAGAAAAGCTATTGAAAGAAATGATTTTATATTGAATGTAGAATCCACTGGATTACCGATAGTATCCAAAAGTAGTTTGTAGCTAGATCAAGAATAGTACTAACTTTGATACCAATACGATTCCTTTTGTTTAGCAAGTAGCATTTTAAATCCCCATGGCTGATGTGGTCTAATGATTCCTGCGATAAAAGTCACGGATGACAATAAAGCATATTTCATGTTACAACTCGACAGATACGAGCTGCAAGCATACTTTCCAAATAATTGAACAACCGCCGTTAGAAAATATATTCAAGAATCTTAATATCGTAATGTGCTATTACGTGTAAGTTAATCATTTTACTTTTTTATTTTATTTTATATAAAGAGAGTTATTGTAATCTTTGAAATGTTCAGTTTCGATATTGTGAGGAACCTGTAGGCTTTATGTGACCCCGAACCCTAAAAGACAGATTTTACCATTCTGTCTATTCCCGACCATGAATATATTTAATTACCTGATCTTGGATACGAAATAATTTGATAGATTGTCCAAAGTTGATGTTAAGATGTTATATGAATATAACTCAGGAATTTTATTTTTCGTTTTAGCCCTAACTCTTACCTCAACAATAATTTTATGATGAGTGATTTTTGAAAACACCAATTTAATATATATATATATATATAGGTCGTTTGTCTTAACTTGTTTTTGGTGAGAAACTCGTTTAAGGATTATTTACAGATGAACTAATTTTCAATAATTCTGAGTGCTTAAAAAATGGGCCAAAATTTTTTATATCTGGAGAGTATTTTACAAGACAATAAAAAGTGTAACTGAACTTTGAAGAATATTTTGCTTGTGGGTAGTTAACTGAATGAATTATTTATCACAAACATGAAATATTTCATACATTTTTCTAACGTTTTGGCTCAAAAGAGATATATAGGTATCTATAAATATTAAAGGTTATTTGTTTCTGTCTGTCCTCCCTTCTGAGAAATCTGAAACTCGCCACGCAAGTATAGGGATTAAACCATGTAACCAGACAGGTAAATAAATAAGAGGTTTCAAAATGGAGCTCCAGAAAAACAGAACAAAATTGTAGGCTTGTCTGAAAACTAATATATAGCTGACACCTGAGAGCTAAACAAATAAGTGTTCAAATTTGAAGTTCTAAAACGCTAAAATGAGGAAGGGAGATTAACAATTTCATAACTAAAAGAAAAATTTCTCCCCATCTGGTAGCAAACTTAAGTTCAGCAGGAAACTACAGGACAACAATATAGCTTAAAAAAATATATATTAAAATGTGAAATTTTGAAGTGGGACTCCAGGAACTAGTGAGGAAAGAGAGAGAGAGAGAGAGAGAGAGAGTATAAACAGAGAAAACATTCCCAGGTGAAATAGAAAATTTAAATTGACAGTGAATATAAAACAATCACTCCAACGTACTAAATATGTCAGAGATATACGAAATTTCTATGTAGGGGGTTTTTAAATTGGAGTTTTCAAAATTTCCGAAATTAACATAAAATTCTACTTCTCACTCTGGTATAAGATTGAAATTTTTCAAGCAGGTATACAAGGGCGACACAAAACAATATGAACATTTTAAAACAAGATAGTACACAAAATAGTAGTAGCAAAAATCTGCTATGTTATAAAATGTAAATATAATATACATAAATATATAGAGACAGCCACAAATAACCCAGAAAGATTTAATATTTCAAAATAAGGATATGGGAAATTGAGAGGGAGATTTATTAATAACTCAAAATTTTATGGGGAAAAAACACTTGGTATAGGCTTGGTATAAAATTGGACACTGACAGGATGGCGAGTCATTCAGAAAGGTTGAAAGTTTTTTAATTGGATAATTGAGTTTGTAAGATAGGGGAGACAAGATTTATAATATTTGGTAGAAAAAAACTTTTCTTGTTGTGGTATGAAATTTAAATAATCGCAATCAGATAATAACATCACTAACAGTAAACAAAATCAGTGAAAATTTAAAATTTTAAAATTGTTTACATCAAATTTAGGGTTCAGAATTCTAAGAAAAAATAACTTCTCGTTTAAACGTAATTTGTCTATCCAAAAGGTTACTATCATGTGGAATCTCAAAATGGGGGACTGGGTGGTGAGGGCTATTGAAATTTATACATTTAATATAAACAGTAATATTCGGTTTGATTGGAAATTGAGAATCTGCAGACGCAAAGGAATAATTTCAAATGAAGCAAAACCAATATTTCTTTATTGAATTGTGAGGAAAGAAACGCGAAAGGGGGGTAGGGAGGTAGGGGTGGAATTAAATTTTTCACAAATTATTATAAAGTATATTTTTCTGCTTGGAATGAAAATAAAATTTGGCAGCAGTTAAAAATACCACCTCAGATATTCATAAGTTGGAAAAATTGTACTTTCAAAATAGCAGAAGGTAGGGAAATGTGAAACCTGCAGAAAATAGCTGTAGAAAATTTGAATTTTATATAATCAATGTCAAAACACTAAAATTAAATGAAAACAAAAAATAAGTTTATCTTAAAGGTGGCCTATAAGCATTGAGATTACTCACTTACAATATTTCAGAAAAAAAAGTTTATTATTTCATTGAAGTTCTTTGGAGAACTGTCGTTTTCTTGTTACCAATATGTTTCTGTAACCAATTATGTAATTTCATTTCAGATAGTTTGTGGTAACGCTCACGCTAGATTGCCTTGTCCTTGGATTTCGTTTGTTTGTTTATCCTGTTGGTGGGTTGGATAAAGTTTTTTTTCCACAGATTAAAAACTGGTATCTTTGAGGGTGAACAGAATGTTTAGGGAGAAATTAAAAACAATATATATAAGCCAAATGTTCAACGTCCTAATCTAATATAGTTTTAAAGAAGCTTATCCATTTGAAGAACGGGTCATATTACTACTAAGGTATAGTTCTAAACAGAGTGAGTGTAGTCTAATATAATATGAGCTTATATTAAAAACAGTTAAACGATTTTTTAATCATAAAAGTACTTGAACTAACACATATGAAAAGTGGACTTATATTTTATTGAGAATTCCTTCACGCTCGGCCATGTTTTATTTAAAATAGTCATGAATCGATGTGTATCATGTATATTATTAATGAAGTGTGGTATTATAATATATATTGTTATTGGTATTGAGATTGTATTATTATTATTAATATTATTATTAGCACCGCGTCTTACTACCCGTTCGGGTTATACGCACTTACGCTAATGTGTAATGGTAGGGTGATTATGAGATTAAATGGAGGACCTACAGTTTAACGTGGAATCCGAACCACGGTGGAGGCCTGGCATTCCTCACATTCACAATATGTCTTATCAGAGGTGAAGGAAGAGTTTGGTAAACAGATAAATCAGTGCCGGGACCGAGGATTGAACCCCGGCCTCCAGCATAGAAGTCTGACACCTTACCCCTAGACCGCCAGGTCACCGACGATTGTATTATTAAAAATAACGTTAATTTCCTGTATGCAACAAAATAATCTTGTTTTAAAAAGTTAGTTTTGAATCACTATATAATAAGGGTAGACAATAAGTGCCTGAAGATGGCTCTGCTATAAATTTTGAATCTTTAGAACTATTAAGCTATCACCCTGAAAGAAGGCTGAATTTCAGTCCAGCTTGTTATCTTGCCATAGTTCATTAAGATAGGGTTTAGTTTTGCTCTTAATGCATTGCTACAGTGTTTACATACAGTACATACAGTAAATAAAACTAGACATTTTGAAAACCAATTAATGAACAGCACTAATATGTATACAGTATATGTTATATTTTACCTGGTCGTACCTGCTGGTCCATGTATTCTATAAGCTCTTTACAAACTTCCCTCATATGGGGATATATTGCTTTTATTCTACCAGTTGTGAACCCTGGGGTGAGTTGATTTCTTGTCACCTTCCACCTTTTATCAACAGAGCGAAAATATAAATGGAAAATTTGAAAAAGATGTGTGTTTAGAAATACAATGAGAGTATTGTTTTTCTAATAACTAACTAATAATTAACAAAAAGATTTATTTCAAATTAAAAAAATTGTTATGATAAAATAAAATATTTAATTTATATTTATATAAATTATTTTTATGTATTAAAATTAAAAATAGCACCTATTTTTCTATAACTAAAAACCACATAAATTATTGAACATATTTAGTAACCTAATCAAGGTAAGCGAAGAATATATCACCTACTTCCATTCAACATTATAGAAGTTTACCCCCACCGGGTATCGAAGAAATCAAGCCTTTCAGAAGTGATAGGTCAAACATTAGATGTATATTTCCTTAGATACTTTGCACTATAAGGACCAAACCAACCCTTTAATTGACATGCTTCAATTTCATCCGGGTTTCCATACATGAGTGAACCAAAGTCTACTGTTATTATTTCCTTTGTATGTTTGATGCTTGAGAAAAATGAATTATGATAAGCAACTTTTTCAAGATTTAATATGTATTTATTTTGATTGGTTACTGAATCTATACTCACGCCTCGCCTTTCAGACAGAAAGGATTTTTTCCAAACAATGGGTCTGCATGGATTGCGACCTGGAAATCATTGTACTGGAAATTTATGAAGTCCTTCACGATCACATTTTTTATCAGTTCTGGATCCCTCAAAACGATGCAAGGTTGCCGGAACTTGAAGAAACCTCCAAAAGGGTGACCCTCAGAATTTCTAGAAATAGACAATGCAAATTAAGCACTTTTATCTTTACGTGATACACTCTAATACATTTTGTTAGTACCTCTAAGAAATTTTCATAAAACGACAGTAATGTAAGCAAAGAGGAAATAGAAGGATACGATAGATCCTAAATAAAATGATCCATCATTATTTCCTATTGAGAAACATAAATTAGAAAACCACCTTTAGTGTATCTAGCCATCTGTCTTAGACTGGTGGCATGGAAGGGGGGGAGGAGGTGGCCTAATGTTTAACTAAATACCCTGCACTCTCAATGAGACATTGTTAGGATAAGCAAGTCTCGTAGATTACGGTGGGAAAGACATGTAGTGCGATTGGAAGATTATATAACCTTTTTCAGAGGATTGACTGGTATATCCAATGGGAAGAGACCATTGGGAATACCTAGATCTAGATGGGAGGATAACATTTGAAAGATAGATAGGGTATAATGAGGTGGACTGGATGTCACTAGATCAAGATAGGGATAAGATGTAATGAAGGTAATGGATATAACTAACTCAAGATATGGATAGAGTGTAATTAGGTGGACTGGATATAACTAGCTCAAGATAGGGATAAGATGCAATAAGGTGGACTGGATAGAAATAACTAAAGATAAGGTGTAAATAGGTGGACTGGATATAGCTAGCTCAAGATATGGATATGATGTAATTAGGTGGACTGGATATAACTAGCTCAAGACAGGGGCAAGTGGTGTACTTTTGTAAGTGCAGCAATGAGCAATGCAGCAATGGGCTCTTAATACCATAAAATAAGTAATATTGGCTTAGAACCTAATTCCTATTTCTTGATCTAGAGATTAGTCTGCCGGTAGAATTCTCTGGCACTAAGATAGTTGTTCTAGTGACACCAGGACTGAGTCTGCCAGAAAAAGTCTTTGGCACTTAGGTAGCTGTTCTATTGACACCAGAACTGAGCCTGCTGGTAGAACTTTCTGACACTAAGACTGCTATCTATGTCACATATATCTTGGGTGATTTCCAGAAGGTGATGATTTGAGGACATAACTTTCCAACTTTCTGCTGTGTTTTATCAGTATGTTCTGTACATTAGGAGAGCCAAACTTTCACTCAAAACATCAAGGCGTTTGACCATCACGTTTCCTGCTAAAGTTGTTACGCTCCCTTTTCATGGTCGACCAAGTCCTCAAATGTGCGTCCAAACAAGACTCGACACGACACTTCTCAGCTGAGTCACTGATGTTAGATGGAAACCGTGCACCATGCAGCGTCACGGACGAAATAATGTAAATAAGATTGGTTTTTGAGAAATGTAAATAAAAATGTACCTAAGTTTGTTAACCAAGTAAAACTAAAATAGATATATGTATTTCATTTCTCACCGTCACGACAACTATTTTGTTTCAGAATTTTCATTTATATTTCATAATTATAACTTTAAGTTAACAGATAGTTGTTGATGAGTTGTATGGATAAAAATGTATAATATCTCAAGTTATCATGCGTCTAGGGAGAAAGAATAAGGGTATTCCCCTCTCTCTCATCATTCTAGATGTGATGTGTCTCCAAGACAGGTCACGAGCCTTGAGGCAGCCCTCTCGCTTCCTTAGAGCAAAGGAGGGGGGCGGCTACAGAGTACTCCGCCCCAACTGTTGGCCGCTACTCTGGCGATGGCAGGTGGAGGATAAGTGGAAAAGACTCCAAGATCATGATATAAATGATCTCTACCTGTTGCACCACCTGAAGGGGGTATGACGCAGGTGTGATCTAATACCAGAGTTGCGTGTGGTTGGCAGTTTGGCATCCTCTGCCTCGGACTGAGCAGAGACTTTGGTGGTAGCATTTGAGGCCAGTTTCGTGGTGTATTATAGTTCTTCGGTAAGAGATCTGGACTATTCTGTGGAGCACCCCGTGTATTCTTTTCTCTCCCCCTAGTCAAGGTCAGCCCTCATATCCCGACATTCGATTTCTGACCCCCCGTGAGCTGTTTCCATCACTAGCGAGGCTCAAAACTTCGTCCATTTTGGTGCTCGATTGGGTTTCTTCCCTTATCCTTACCCACCTTACTCGCCAGGCGTTAGTCCTCCTCCTCCATTTCATCAATGCCGTCCTGACGCTTATCTACTTTACAGACTAGTGGAAGGGGGCGTATGTGGTCCCCATCCATAAACCAGGCAAACCACCCCCTCCTACCCAGCTTTCTACAGACAGATCTCCCTTCTTTCCTTTGTTGGCAAGGTGGCAAAGAGAGTGATCCTAGCAATATTGGAGGCCTAGCTGGAGGTGAATCCCCTCCTTGTGTATCACCATTTTGGCATTTAAAAGGACCTATCAACGATCCATGTGGTGGCCAAGGTTGTCTACTTGGTGTATGGAGCTTTCAATGATGGGGCCCAGACGTGGTTCTAGGTATCGGACACTAAGAGGCCTTTGATTGCGTGAGCCTCCGTGGGATTGTCACCGTTCTTTTCAGGGTGGATCTCCCATCGCTCATTATCAATCTACTTGGTTCCTTCCTCGTTGACTGCTCCTTCAGAGTGGAAGTCAAGAATACCCTCTCTTCGCGCCATACGATCCTAAAAGGATTCCCGCAAGGTTCCTGACTTTATCCCAGACTGTGTTCATAGTTAATGTGGGAAAAGCCCGTCCCACACTAAATAAATCGGTTCCAGTTCATGGATGACATATCAATCCTGCCACAGTCCCCGGATAGTCTGAACCAAGCTTACCTTCACGCTTTGGGGGCTATTAGCATACCTTCAGTACCAATAGCTGCTGTCAAATCCTAGAATACGCCGGCTATATTGTTCGCACTTAGGTTGATGGACCCCCTACAGCCACTACGAGTGGAGGGTGCCATGATCCAGTGGCCACCTACGGTCCAGTGCTGGAGTTGACCCTAGACAGAGATGTATTTGAGATCCAAACCTGCTTTTGGCTGTGGGTAGGAATAGGGGCTTAGTGATGAAGCTGGCTACGCTCTTGAATCCGGTCAGTCCGTTGGCATACAACCACAAAGTTAGACATTCTCTGCTTTGTGGGATGTCCTAAATACTCTATTTCACTCCCGTATATTTCTACCTATCTATATACAGATACAATCGTCTCCGTACTGTATAAAACCGGTTTATTTGACTGACCCTCAGGCTCCACCCCGTATCCCGAAACATGTTCTCCTGACCGTGTCCTAATAATAAATTATGTTTTCTTGTGTCACACTCGAGAACCCCAATTGTCGGGTGTATGTAAATCATATATTTATGTTTTAGATCGACTCTGTGTATGTCTAAATATTTATGAGTGTAATAATAAAAATAACTGTCAAAAGAATAATAAGAAATTGCATTTTGCTAACGCACGAGGCATAAGGCAGTTTTAAAAAAATATTGTGCTTGAGCTCAAAGGTGGCAGGGTTACGACTGAATAATAATACGGGATCAAACCATTGAGGGTAAATTGCGTTTAAGGAGATAATTTTGAGACTCAGGCACCCAACAGGCCTTGGCTAAGCAAGTATTGCCGCAGTTAGCTCACCTTTGGGTTATGGTGTAATAGATTTGTACAATACACCCTGTCATGAGACCAAAGAGGGTGACCCACTCACCATCGCCCAAATTAATTTCACTATGTTGCAGGCGTCAAATTTCATGATGAAATCTTTAGTATTAAGAAAAGCCACGGTGACCGCAACTACAGGACCCAAGGGCCCCAATTCACCAAGTGGAATAAACAGGTGATTAATACTCGAAGTCCCTGGGGGCCCCATTACTACCTATCACTGTCCAGTCAGTTGGATGACAAGCTGGCAGAGAGTCATCTCGGCGTGGCCAAGGTTATGGATGGTCTGGAACTTCCGGTGGGCCCAGCCAGGACTCTAACCACCATCCCATCTACTGGGACCGGGATATAGCCAGGGAATGTATTCAAATCGCTGGGAGGACCATGGATGTGGTACTATATGCCCTATTAGATGTGGATGAAGCAGGCTGGTTGGTGGTGGCTCCTTGTGGATGCCGCTCATTCATGTAGCTTTAGACCTAACTCTGATAGTGCTGAGGGGTCGACTTCCAGTAGGATTCACGGTCATGGGCTCATTATTAGAAGGGGAGGAGTTCAAGCATCGCAGCTCAGCAAATAAGGTGGCTGTCAGAGAGTTGCACTCAGCCAGCTGAGTTGACGTCCTCGAGCAGTCAGCCTCAAAGCCAAAAGGAACTTAGTCTAGTTATCACGCTTTATGCCCCCACTTGTCCCAAGTCCTAGCTGGGCCAGGCCTGTTACCCATACAATTGGCGTGAGACATTTGGAGTTCTCAGAGAGGGTTGCCGTGATAAGTGCCAAGGATGGTTACAGGCACCACCATCCCCCTAGTATCGCAAGCCACCACCACTGGCACCTCAACTGGGATGTAAGCAATCCCTATGACTGTTTCCATCCTCTGGACCCCCACCAGACTGTTGAAGCTCAGGCGTCTCACCCTACTGTTGAGATCTACCAAGCCCTGTTTACAATCCGTGACGGTTACTTTCGAGTTAATACCTTCCCGACCACAAATACTTTTAAATGGAAGCTCACCGGGGATCTCCCCATAAAGTGGTC
The DNA here is from genome assembly GCA_901482245.1 of Timema douglasi. NCBI lineage: Eukaryota > Metazoa > Arthropoda > Insecta > Phasmatodea > Timematidae > Timema > Timema douglasi. Next base: position 16,355 of record CABEEJ010007167.1, on the reverse strand, counting down.
AAGCTAGGAAGGTTTACATTCAAGTTTATTATCTAGCTAACTATAACACTTTGATGGGTGAACTAATAACTTGGCAGTATCAGCATTATACCTACTCAGCCGAGGGTGAAAGTTATGGATGACTTGTGGTCCGTGGACTACCTGTGAATTTTCCTGCCACATAAATTTACTCATGCCACACCGAGGCGGGGTACATAATTAGAGGAGTCACATGCCTGAGTAAACTTGCACCTGGTCATAATCAACCAGAACTACCGTTTACACAGTTTTTTGTGACACTAGTTGGGTGCAAGTAGCTTCAGAATCTCTCTGAAGAAACGTTAAGGGCTTACCATCAAGTCATATTTGAGTCATTCAGGTGAAAGAACTTGACCCAGCAATGCTATCACTGCTGGTGTTTTGGACACTCTTCAACTACCAGTTTCAAGAAGGAAAGATGTGATAAATGTGTTAAAGGCCACGAACCCATGGCTTGTAAGAGTCCTCGTTCCAAATCAGAACAATTTCTAACAGTGGGAAAGCCCACCCTGAAAATACTAGCATCTGAGTGCCACGTATGTTGTTCGTTAAGGTGCTTTAGTACGTAATAAAATTCATGGTGCCTCCACAGAGGTACCAGGTGTTTATTCCAAAGCCTCCTCCAACAATCCCGTGAAAGTTTCCAAGGCTCCAGGGAAGTAGTATTTGGTGGGAGCAGCGTGTTTCCTCTTCTGGTCCTCTGGTCCATCTTGTCATCTTCGTTTCCCACGCTCTGCCTCATACTTTGAAAGGGAGAGCTCTGATAACAAGTCCTTCTTTGAACTATTGTTGAAATTTGGGTAGTCATTCCTGAACTGAAAATCTGCAGTTGTCTCTTCCGACTTCAGGAAAATCTATCCCGTTTTTTTAGTGTACTGACTGGGGCAGTTAGCTCGGAATCCTATTTTAAATGTGTGCAATTCTATTTGTTTGACTACCTTCTTCTCTTTCTCTGGAAATTTATTGTAAGTCTCTAGTCCCTATGGTCTCTGAACTTCTTCAACTCCTGACAACATATGCCATTGACGTGGCATTTCTGTCAGAGATATCGTTTGGAGAGTACACAGTATTTCACTTGTAGGGTCTCTCCTACTACAGGGGGGACCGAGGATGTCACTGGAGAATCGGGTATTGCCCTGTTGGTGCGGTCTTCTATGAAGCATTATAATATGGTCGTTCCAGGGCAATATGAGGCTTGGATACCTGAAAAAGCTCATGGTTCAAATTCTGAGGGCTGCGTATACCATCGCACTCATTATTTTCAATTATTTGCCTATGGGGGTCCTGCCAGTGGCCGATTTGCGGTTTCCCACTTTCTCGAAACCAGTGTTGTGTTGGCACGTGATTTACACGTCCCCTTGGTTGTGTGTAGGGGGACTAATGAAAGAGTAACTGCAATAGGTTTATTGACAAGACTGGATTTTTTATTCACCGTCCCCACATATCTACATATCTTCCCGTCCACCAATGCCATCAACAAAGATTCCTGGACTTTATAGTGATCATAAGGAGACCATTTATGTTTACTCTGAGTCATACGTATCTCCAACCATAGCCCGGTAACTTGTGACATATGGTCCCTTACTCTCTTAGTGGATGTTCCACTGATGTTCAACTGTTAACATACAAATAGACCTAAATTCCTGGCTACACTTAGTCACTCTGTGTTCCATGCTACTTCCATACCTGACATAGATGAGTTGAACTGACAGGTTAAATTGTTCACCTCCTCCTTTATGTCAGTGGTGGAATCCCCTATTCCAGGTGGACGTCTCCAATTTTAAGTTTCCCCCTATCTCTCAACACTCTTGATGACATGAGCTTGCGCGATCAAGCACGAGATCTATGTTGGTAGAGTGATCTCCTGAGATCTTGGAATGTCTACGTTATACTCTTCTCCCACCGTTGGCGTAATCTAAGTCAGAGAAAATCGGAAGCCTAGAGCCGTCACCTTGTCTATATTGATGTCAAGAATCTATTTCTTATGAGTCACCTAATGAGATACAGCGCAGGAAGTAGCTTATACCAGTGTTGTTGGTTGCATTTGGTTTGGTATACACCGCTTTGGGCCGTGCAAAGGCCCTAGGGGTTGGATTCCATGTAAGATTCGAGATACGTCCAGTATTACCAAAGAGAGAGAGAGTCAGGCCCTCGTGATGATCCCCAGAGCCAATTTCTACCTCCTGTCATATGTCACACTCCTATAATAAAATTCGACTGATAGTCCCTTCCGAAATGACCAGGACAATGGTGAGGCTTCATACCGTGTCAAATATGGATCTGGACCAAATAAAATCCCTCCTCCACTACCCTCACACATCCTACTCCTGTTTAAGTGAGTTATGTTCCTTCAGCGCAACCTGAACGCAATATTTATATTGTTGTATTTCCTTGATTAATTACGTGTAGCATCCTTAGTCCTCATCCAGAAACTGAGAAAACAATCCTAATATACATCCTCTTACCAACCAATCTCGTTGCTCTCTTGCATTGACAAAGTCGCTGAGAGAATGATTCTGGTCAGGCTGAAGGCTTGATTGGGTGCTACTTACTTACTGCCATATCACCATATTGACTTCTGGAGAACGCTAAGGTGGTTAAACTTGTGGCGGAAGCTTTCAACGAGCGGAACTATCCCGGTTTATTTGTGTTTAACGTTAAGGGAGCGTTTGACTGTGTGCGTTACTGAGGACTCCTCATAAGCCTCACCAAGGCCGTGATATCCCTACCCCCTTCCCTTCAACTAATGCAATTGTTCCTAGTTAGTTAATCCTTTCTCCTCTATTAACTACTTGTTAGGGATATGCCCGTCCTCTTTGCAATGTCCCTGTTCCAATCCACGGATGACACTGCGATCCTAGCACTGTCCTTCAACCCTAATGTTGGGGTGGATCCAGATGTTGGATATGGCTGACCTTAGAGGACGTTTGTGGAGGTGCTGAGTTCCACTATCGACATCATATGAGGCCATTGTTTCATTAACGCTGGTAGAGACCCAGTGCGTGGAGTATCTTAGTTCCCTTCACAAGGATGGGGGGGATTATAATTCGATTAAAAATATGTATTTTATTTGAGGTCTGAAGAACCATTATAGACCACGAGAAGAATTTTGTTAAATTTTTCTGCCTCATACCCCATGCTAAGCCTTGCCTATATTGAATTCAAACAAATTCTCATTGCCTTTTATAACTACCGATAGTGGAATCACCTCGAGAACCCTATGGGGCTGGTGTGGGGGAAGATATCTGTAGGCATTTCTTTTTGTTTTTTGTATTTTGTATTCTGCACAATAGTAACATTATTAATATATAATATTATGAATAAATATCTTTCAAAAGTAATTGGTATACTTGTTTACAGATTTGAAGTAGGACCTACCTAATTTATTATTATATTTTAAATATTATCTATTAATTTAAAGTAAGTATTTATTATAAAAGAATTTCATTAAGAATAATATTTTTAGTTATATAATATATATTTTATTTAAATTATAATTTTAAATATATTTTATAAACCCCCATTTTAAAGGGTTAAAAACCATGGGTTAATTTAATATTATTATAAATTATGTATATATTTAAAGATTTATAATTTTCTATTAATTTATATTGGCATATATTTAACATTATATCGCCACTTTACTCACGGCCCAATCAACCATCATCCCACATGTAGCACCACTCAGCTAACTGCCCAATCAACCACTAACCCTCCTAGTAGCATTACTCGGTCAACTGTCCAATCAACCACCACCCCACAGGTAGCGCCACTCAGATTAATGCCCTAGTATCAATTATTGCGACAGGCAGAATCGTCTCGACAGAAACCCAGACCCGACTACCCAAGACCCAATCTAAAGGACGGAGCAGTATGGACGGAAAACCTTCCAAGAATATGAATACCACGACTTTTACCGGATATTTCTCCCTTGAAAACTCTCTCTTCCCGCCAAGATCATTTCTCCCGGCCCCCACATTAAATACACCCTACAAGCTTCCAGTCACCACCTTCACACCTCGAGCTTCAAAGCTCATCCAACATAATTTCCTCCGACCAAAAACCAACTTTGGTCAATACCCAGAGTCCCCTGGAACCCGAAAAGTACCAATTTTCCCTTAATTCCCTCAGCTCCCTTCACCCCATTTCCCTTAGAAGGCGTGACCTGGGACTTAGCCTTCATTTTGCGGCAAGAAGGTTCCTCTTCAGAAACGACGAGCTTCTTTCGGCCAAGCAGCAACGCACACAATAACTAGCCTCAATCAATAAGACTCCCTCCCGAATACCCACATGATATCATACCACCCTATCCCCCAAGACTTCTTCCTAAACTTACACTAACCCAATATAGTGACATAACAATGTTATCTTAATATATCCAAGAAAGTTATTTTCAGCTTCTAAGTCGATGACCAAATATACAAATGAAGACAAAGAGCTGACTTTTCACTAAAACAGATTCTTTCTGTCAATGTATTCTCCCGTTTTCTTTTAATTTCCAGATTTATTTTAGTTAAAGTAGACTTTAATTTACATTAATACAAAAGTATGTAAATGTATTTCAAATTAAATAATGATGATAAAAGTTAACTAATATTATTTCTCCATTGTAAATATATTTGTTTTTATTTTCTAATATGAATACGAAACAACAAACAAAACTACAAAGACAGGACACTGTATTTTAGTCTGCAATTAATCTTTGGATTAGAGGCTTGAATGTTTATTCTAGTTTCGCATTGCATTTTAAGTGTTAATACATGTCGAAGGATTAAAATGGTAAACTAGAAGTGGATTTTATTTTTGTAATTATTTTTTAAGTGTTTAAGTTTTAAAGCTATATTTTTGAGAGCAAATTTTACAACTACTACTGGCTTGCTAGGTCTATTGTAGTTTCACCAAAGCCTCATTAGCCGTTAATTTTCAAGATTCCTGTAGGGCCTTCACATCTACCGTAGAAGCCGCGGGGCACACATAGTTCCCAATGTACTTCACACCCGCAGGCAAACCACTACTTCAATCCGTTACCCATCCATATCTCCCAACTTTAACATTGAACAATGGTGGTTGGCTTTATGAAAGAAGGATGGAAGAAGAATTCAAGCATGTGAAATGAAATATTTAAGAAGGAATATAGGAGTGACAAGAACGGATAATATGTGAAATGAGATGGATAAGATGATAAATGAGATAGATAGAGGAAATGTTAAGGAAGAGACAATGCAGGACAGGATATAAAAGACTCTACTAAGTTGGTAGAGTCATGTAGATGGATATTGAAGTAGGAGGCAGGAGTCCAAGAGGAAGACCAAGTTGCAGGTGGCGGAGAAGTGTGGAGTAGAGAGTAGAAGTCAAGGTAATTGTGAAGGAGGAGAGGTAATGTCAAAGAAGGATACGTTGGAATTGGTTATACTCCAAACAGAACCGGACCGTTGCTAGAAACTGTTCATGATGTGATGAGATTTGATGTGATGAGATTTTGAGTGATTACTATAAAATTTTAACAATTTATTCTTTCTAGCCTATTGAGAAGTAGGTTAATAAAGTTATTCTTGACATACATACATATATATATATACATACGTTTATAAATACATACACATACAAGAATAAAATAGACATACATAAATACATACATACGTACGTACATACGTACACACATGCATTCATACACACATTCATACCCACACATACATACAAACCCATGTCGGGTTTGCTGGGTCCCACATCGGGTGCCTCCCCAGGGGGTGGATAGGGGGATGCCCGGCAGATATGTCGGGTACCGAGGAAATTAAATACTCGGGGTGAACCAAAACCCAGCTAAGGGAAGAGACCCCTAATAAAAAACAAATGATGGCGAGCTTAGGTGTGAAATTAACGTCTACGGTGCAGAGGAGGGATACCTCAGTACCGGCGTCCGACGGGAGGGTAAAGACGGGCTCCGGGTTGTCGTCAGCCAGCGACCGTCACATCGAACAGGTTGACTACTTGGCCGCATCTTCTACAAGTGGAATGAAGGAGAAGCACGACGAGTGCCTAATCAAGAGGCAAACCTGGTAGAGCGGGACGAACAGCTGATCGCTAAGCCGTTGTAGCACCTAGAGGGTAGAAGAAACGTCAACAGTGAGACGCACTCCCTTTCGCATTGCGTTGCTGGATCATTCAGGAGGATGCGGCAATTGGACGAGGAAGTCCTGGAGCCCTTGGCCCCTCGGCAAGCTTTGGACAGAACTGCTCAGACTTCGCCATCGTTTAGCAGGAAGGACTCGGAAATGGCTACGCAAAGTATAGCTCTGACACCGAGGTCGATGATGTCAATGAGGAGCGGCGGAAAACGTAAAGAGCTCTAGCCCCAGTTCCCCGATTTCGACGGAAACAAAGAAGGCAAAAAAGAAAAGGAACAGCACGATGATTCGACGGAGTCTCAGCACACAAACGAACTTGTGGAAGACCGAGTTCCTAGCTAGAAGGAAGTGCGAAAAAAGGTTATAAAGAAGCAACTTTAGAAGCAGCGGGCATCGTTGATAGTATTATCTAACGCACTGGTGATCCGAGCAAATGAAGCCAACTCCTACGCTGACATTCTCCGGAAAGTCAAGCAAGACATTTCCGAGGAAAAGATTGGAGATAGAACTCAGAATATTCGCAGGACAAACACTGGTCAGCTTCTGATACTCCTCAACAAGAAGAGTGGTGCCAGGACTGACGAACTTCGGAGGCTGATGGCAGACGCTCTCAAAGAAGATGCGGAGGTCTTGAGCAAGGTGCAGGAAGTCGACCTTGAGATCAGGGACATTGAAGAGACTGCCACAAGAGGGAAGTTGCAGATGCGCTACAAAAAGCGGCAGGTGAGAGCTGTGTGATAGCAGCAGAAGCAGTTAAATCACTGCTAAGAGCGTATGGGGAAACCCAGATAGCGGCCGTTAGGCTTCCAGCGGAAATCGCTAGGAGAATCATCGGCGAGGAGGGAAAGATTCACATTGGATGGGTGCGATGCCGCATCAAATAGGTGAGAAGATCCATAAAGTGCTTCAAGTGTTGGCACTTTGAACACCTCACCTCCGGATGCATAAGTGAGGTCAACAGATCCAGGCACTGCATTGGATGCGGTGAGAACGGTCACAAAGTTTCTGAGTGCACAAAGGATGCACGCTGTATCCTGTACACGGAAAAAGGGAAGGATGTGAACTTCGGCCACGTAGCAGGTAGCATCAGGTGTGCAGTCCTTAAGGAGGCACTTCAGGCGCTAACTGCTAATCGTAGGTGAAAGTACTTCAGCACAACCTCAATCATTGTGAGGTGGCACAGGACCTGCTCATGCAGACGGTGCGAGTGCTGAAGCCAGATCTTTTGGTCATTTAGGAACCGTATAGGCAACTCAGCACTCAACCCTGGGTGTCTGACTCTACTGGAAAAGCTGTAATATGCTCCTGTGGTGAATTCCCTTTTCAGGACGTTGTCAATAGCATGGAGAAGGGCTTTGTCAGAGCTAAGCTGCGGAATATCCATTTCTACAGCTGTTATGCTCCACCTAGCCTAACTCTCGATGAATTCACCGACTTCCTTGACAGGCTGGTTGAAGACGTGAAAGAGCACTTCTCCGTGGCAATCGTGAGAGACTTTAACGCTTTGGCAGTTGACTGGGGGAGTAAGAAGACAAACCCAAATGGTCGAGTGTTACTTGAGGCAATGTCCTGTCTGGATGCCGTCTTAATGAATTGCGGTGGAGAACCGACATTCATGAGAGGAGAAAGGAGCTCTATTGTGGACCTTACTTTCGTCAGCAGCAATCTTGGAAGAAGGAACAGCTCGTGGAAGGTGACTGATGTCTACAACTATAGCGATCATCGGCTGATCTCCTGGGAGGTATCGGTCGACCGGGAAAGTTCCGGACCGGCACCAAAGAAGATAAACTCACTCGGTTGGAAGACCAGCATGTTTTACCCGAACCTGTTTCGCGCAGCACTAAATGATGGACCAATCGAAGATGGTAGCGCCACGCAAAGAGTAGAGGGGGTTATGAGGCGGGTCAACGTGGGCTGCGACGCCACGATGACTCGAAAGCGCTCCAAAAACCAGCGTCCCCCAATGTGTTGGTGGAACCACACGGTTGCTTCGTTCCGCCAGGCGTGTATTCTAGAGAGGAGACTATCCCAGCATGGTCGTGAGAAACCGAATTCTTATCAGCTGGTGGCGGAGCTCAAGACAGTACGGTGGCGGCTTGCCAAATACATTAAGGGCGGTAAAATACAGTGCTGGGATGAGCTCTTGGTAGAGGTGGAAGGTGATCCATGGGGGAGGCCATATAAGGTGGTCATGACTCGTCTTAAGAGCCAGCCGATGCCCCCGCCAACGTGCCCAGACTTATTGAGTAAGATCGTTTCAGCACTTTTTCCGCAGCTGCCCGAATGCGACCACCATATCTAGCAGGATAAGGAGGATACGATCCCGCTGGTGACAGCCGAAGAGCTGAAGAGAGCTAGCGCGAAAGTGGGAAACATGAAGGCCACAGGGCTGGACGGTATCCCCAACGTCGCGCTCAAGGCAGCTATTAACACAGTGCCAGGAATGTCCCTGGACATGTATAACACATGTTTCCAGGAGGGCATCTTCCCTCAAAAGTGGAAGCAGCAGAGACTGGTGCTTCTCGCCTAGGGGAAGAAACCGTCGGATGAACCTTCATCCTACCATCAACTCTGTATGCTTGATTCAGCTGGCAAAGTCCTGGAACGAATAATCCACGAGAGAATCGAGAAAATAGCTGAGGAAAAACTATCAGATAAGCAGTATGGTTTCCGCAAAAGGTGCTCCACTCTCGACGCTATTGACCTGGTGGTGAAACTTTCAAGGAATGTGATTTCCGGTGACAGGTGGAAGAACGGTGAGAAGCAGTACTGTCTAGTAGCGACGCTCGATATCAAGAACGCCTTCAATGCAGCCAGGTGGGACTGCACCATGGGGGCCCTAGCGGAGATGGATGTTCCAGGAAACCTGCAGAAGATAGTAGCTAGCTACCTCACTGACAGGGTCCTCAAGTACGACACGGAGTACGGTCCACAAGAGTATAGGGTAACTGGGGGAGTACCTCAGGGCTCGGTTCTTGGGCCTCTCTTATGGAACATCATGTATGATGGACTTCTGAAGCTCGTGCTACCAAGAGAAGTGACACCCGTGGCCTTCGCTGATGATGTCACTCTTGTCATTGTAGGGAAACACCTGGAGGACATCAAGAACCTCTTTTAGGATTCACCGGTGAATGGATTCGGTTGGCCTGAAGCTTGCAGAGCACAAAACCTAGGCAGTATTAATCACCAGAAGGAAGAAGCTTGAGACGATCTCACTGAAAGCAGGTAAGCATGAGATCACGTCCCAGCCGTGCATTCGGTATTTGGGAGTGATGCTCGATTCGAGACTCAACTTTAAACAGTAGGTGGAGCATGCCAGTGCCAAGGTGTCTGTGGTTGGGACTGTTCTATCACGGCTCATGCCCAATGTGGGAGGCCCCAAACCGAGAAGGAGAGCACTCCTGTCATCAGTCGTCACGTCAGTCTCACGTATGAATTTCTATATGGGCCGATGTACTGACGCTCCAGGAGTCCCGTCGTAAAGTGGCACTAGTCTATCATCTGAGCGCTTTACGAATAGCAAGTGCGTTCCGCACAGTATCAGAAGATGCGGTGTGCGTTATCGCCGGAGTGCTGCCGATTGGGGTCTTGGCGGAGGAGTGGAAGACCCGGTATCGTCGCAAAGGTCTAACATTGCTGAGTGCAGAGAAGTTGAAGAGGCAGGAGCGGCGAAGCAGTCTCTCAACGATGGCAGCGGCTGTGGGATGCCTCCACCAAGGGGAGATGGACTTACCATTTGATTCCCAAAGTGGATAGGTGGTACAACCGGAGCCACGGAGCTGTCAATTACTACTTGACACAGATGATCTCGGGACACGGGTGCTTCCGGGCATACCCATACAAGTTTAAGTATGAGGATTCCCCGGAGTGCCCCACCTGTCACGGAGTAGAGGAGAATGCTGAGCACGTGTTCTTCACGTGTCCTTGGTATGATACCCAGCGTAAAAACCTGGAGGACTCAGTAGAGGGAAAGATTACGCTGGAAAACTTAGGGGATATGATGCTGTCGTCAGAGGCAGCGTAGGAGGCGACAAGCACGTTCGCGGCGGAGCTCCTCAAGGGTCAACGTCACGAAGAGCAGTATAGGAGGAAAAAAGAATCAGAAGGAAGGAGCCCAGAACATCCCTAATCCCAACGCCAACACCAAGGTGGGAACGGGGAAGTAGGAGAGGTGAAATCACAGAAGGAAGAGCAGAACAACAGATAATGTTTCCCCTCGCCAAGTAATGCCTAACGGTGGTTCCGTGGGGGAGTACGAGGCGAGGAGAAGAGGGTCAGGTTCTTTAGTTGGCAGGGGTTTGGTCAAGCCTAAGTACGCCACAAATCTTGGTGGCTTGTGGGCACTCTAACATTCATACCGAGTCCGACACACTGTGCGTAAAAGCATTTTTCTCCCCTCAAAAAAAAAACATATACACATAATTACATAAAACATACATACACAACCTACACATACATTCATGCATGCATACATACATACACACACATACATACATACAAACATACATACATACATAAATACATACACACACAGCTTCATATACATACATACACATACATACATAATTACCTTCATACATACACACATACACATATACACACATACATACATACACAAATAGAGACATACATATACATACATACACACATAGACACATACATATACATACATATATAAACACACACACAAATATTAGAATTCTACGAAAACAAATATCTATATTTTATTTATTTGGTGCTAACAATGTGATATAATCTTATCATGTTTTCTTAACGTCATATTGAGCTATTGTATTAATCAATTATTAATTTATTATTACTGTTATTTGAAGTTTTAGGGCAGACAAACACAGAGGTATTATTTTCTTATTCACAAACAAGATAAAGGTTTGACTCTCTCAAACTTGCCTCTTCTTCCGCACGGGACAAAGGCCTCATGGAATTTCTTAATTACTGAGTTGGGCAACAAATGTCATTTCCGCCTCTATGAGTGACACCATTTTATGGCTTATACTAAGAGATGCCAGAAAAATTGAATAGTGATTTGTCAATTTTCTTTTCTTTTTGTAACCTAAGTTTTGGTTCAAAATAAAATTCACTACCCGGCGCAATTAAATCAAATTCACTTAGTAAATACTCTTATCAGTACTTTTACTGTAATTATTTTAAATTGCTTCTAATACCAAGTGGTGCGTCACTGTCCATTACAATAATTATGAAACAGCCTTAGAAGAAGTATTTTTTTCCTTAAAGGTAAACAGAGGTATTTATTTTTAAAGTGATATCACATTTTATGCTCTATTATAGTTGCCCCATATCAGCAAGAAAGTCAATCATTATTATTATTATTATTATTATTATTATTAGCACCGCGTCTTACTACCCGTTCGGGTTATACGCACTTACGCTAATGTGCAATGGTAGGGTGATTGTGAGATGAAATGGAGGACCTACAGTTTAACGTGGAATCCGAACCACGGTGGAGACCTGGCATTCCTCATATTCACAAGATGTCTTGTCAGAGGTGAAGGAAGGGTTTGGTAATCAGATAAATCTGTGCCGGGACCGAGGATTGAACCCCGGACGCCAGCATAGAAGTCTGACACCTTACCCCTAGACCACCAGGTCACCTCCAAGAAAGTCAATCAAATGACTTATTAGCTTGTTCATGAAGTTGTAGGTGTTTTATAATAACTTATAATAATTATATCTCGATACCTATACATATGTAAGACTACACTAAGTACGTGAGCAACCACGAAAAATGGTTCAGGACCAAAAAGAAATAAGATCCTTGTTATTGGCACTGCTAAAGAGAGATATTGGGAGGGGGAGAAGACAACATAGAAAAATTCAATGGGTAGTTAAAATATGGACTTCGCTACATAGTGAAATATTTCTTATTGCTCAATTTCTCCCAGTTTAGCTCCTGGAATCAAGGCTTTTAGGGTAGTATAAAGACCTACAGCTACCAAAATGTTCCAAAAGAGATGTATACCCAAGTAAACCCAAGTCATAAATAATGTTCAACCAAACAGTTTAGTAATGAAGGTGATGGTTAAGATTGGTTTGTTACAGACTTATATATATATATATACATATATATGTATAAAAAAAAATTCAAAATTAGTAACATATATTTAGCTGTTGATCACTTACCTATAAAAGTCTGTGTATACTTCTCCAAGAGATTTTCTTCCTAAGATAATATTCTTCAAAGATCCAAAGAAAATGGTAGGCTCAGTGTAAGGAATCTCTCTTTTTTTCCAGTAGTTGAAGTTCCAGGTCAAATAGATATACAAGCTGGTGACGAATAAGATTGATAATATGGTCCAGTCAACATTCCAAGATAACAGTAGAACCATTTTTCACTATATACCTAAATAATTTCCAAATTGTGTTAGAAGAATAAATAAAAACATTTGTACTTACAACGAGCATACAATTTATTGTAAGATATTAAAAAAAAGAAAAAAAAAAAGAATACATACAAAAATGAAAGCATGCACACAAATACATAGCAAACTTAATAGGCTTACCTTTACTAGCCCACACACTCACACATACAAAGTATATATGTGTATTTATATACATATTGTATATTATATATATATATATAGATTACGATTATATTGCGTTAATATACAAATTACATATATTAGTATAAACATTATAATAATAGGCCTATGCGGAAACGACATTTTGACTTCGGGAAATGTATGTGTTGGAATTAACCACATTAAGTTGAAAGAGAGTTATAATGAACACAAACTTATAGATCTAATCTTAGACTATGTACATTTTTAAGATTTGTTATATCAGTCAAAACATTAGTATTTAACTTTATTTTTAATCAAAATGAAATAAGGAACTATATGATAAATAAAATTAAAAGGCTATTACATATGGACGAACAGACTCGGGGCTATATGCCGAAGGAAATGAAGATACAGGATGGACGGACATGGGAACAAGTGGACAAACATATAGCAGTGGGGACAGATATGAAGGTGAAACCCACTTTTCTTGGTTCGGGAGCACTTACATGTAATTTACAAGCTCAAATTACCATCATTATAATATTGTCTCTAGATGTGAAAGTAAAAAAGTTCAAAAGAGTTTGAAAATAAATATTGCAGAATAAAATAATTATTCAAATGTTCGCATTTTTTGTGTTGTTATGTGCAAGGTGTAAATATACGTACTTCCATACGATATCTGGTTCGACAGTAATGGTGTAAATAATATTCCAACTTATTGGCAGGGAATTAGCATAGGTCAGATATTTTGAAACCCAATAGTAGATTATAGGAATTTTACCAAACTTGGCGGACATAATTCACCCTCACAGAACCTCTGATTAACCATCCATTGAAATCTGTAGTAATGATCAATGACAAATCTCAAGTAGGCTAATATGAAATACCTCTTATCATCCCCACACTCAATATGTAATACCTCAAATCATCCCAACTCTCAATGTGTAATATCTCTTATTATCCCCACTCTCAATTGTAATACACCTTATCATCCCACTCTTAATGTGTAATACCTCTTATCATCCCCACTCTCAATGTGTAATATCTCTTATTATCCCCACTCTCAATTGTAATACATCATATCATCCCCACTCTCAATATTTAATACCTCTTATTATCCACAATCTCAATATGTAATACCTCTTATCATCCCACTCTTAATGTGTAATATTTCTTATTATCCACACTCTCAATATGTAATACCTCTTATCATCCCCACTCTTAATATGTAATACCTCTTATTATCCACACTCTCAATATGTAATACCTCTTATCATCCCACTCTTAATGTGTAATATCTCTTATTATCCACACTCTCAATATGTAATACATCATATCATCCCTTCTCTCAATATGTAATACCCCTTATCATCCCACTCTTAATGTGTAATATCTCTTATTATCCACACTCTCAATATGTAATACATCATATCATCCCCACTCTCAATATGTAATACCTCTTATTATCCACACTCTCAATATGTAATATCTCTTATCATCCCCACTCTCAAAATTTATTACCTCTTATCATACCACTCTCAATATGTAAAATCTCTTATCATCCCCACTCTCAATATGTAATACATCATATCATCACCACTCTGAATATGTAATATCTCTTATCATCCCCACTATCAATATGTAATACATCATATCATCCCCACTCTCAATATGTAATACCTCTTATCATCCCCACTCTGAATATGTAATACCTCTTATCATCCCCACACTGAATATGTAATATCTCTTATCATCCCCACTCTGAATATGTAATATCTCTTATCATCCCCACTCTGAATATGTAATATCTCTTATCATCCCCACACTGAATATGTAATATCTCTTATTATCCCCACTCTCAATATGTAGTAATATCTCTTATTATCCCCACTCTCAATATGTAATACCTCTTATCATCCCCACTCTGAATATGTAATATCTCTTATCATCCCCACTCTCAATATGTAATACATCATATAATCCGCACTCTCAATATGTAATACTTCTTATTATCCAACTCTCAATATGTAATACCGCTTATCATCCCCACACTGAATATGTAATATCTCTTATCATCCCCACACTGAATATGTAATACCTCTTATTATCCCAACTCTCAATATGTAGTACCTCTTTTCATTCCACTCTCAATAAGTAATACCTCTTATTATCCCAACTCTCAATATGTAGTACCTCTTTTCATTCCACTCTCAATATTTAATACCTCTTATTATCCCAACTCTCAATATGTAATATCTCTTATCATCCCCACACTGAATATGTAATCTCTCTTATCATACCACTCTCAATATGTAATCTCTCTTATCATACCACTCTCAATATGTAATACATCATATAATCCCCACTCTCAATATGTAATAACTCTTATTTTCCCCACTCTGAATATGTAATACCTCTTATCATCCCCACTCTCAATGTGTATTTTCTAAATACCTGATATAAGATAACAAGGACATTACTCATGTCAGTACTCACAGCGGTTATTATTAGACTTGTCAACAGCCTTCCTCTGACCAGACTAGGTCTTCACAGTTGAACTATAGATAACTTTGCTACAGTGTTGTGTCGTGTTTATCTTTGAACTTGAGAGAAAGCAATAAAAATACAGAGATAAATGAACAGGAAAGGAGTTTCTTCCATTTGTTATTTTTCAAGTGTCCAACTGTAGATACCCAATTTTGGTGATTGGTTGCTGCAGTGTCGCATCTCACTACCGAGCTAAATTCAAATGTACTGCTAATGTGTTAGGGATGAGGCTTGTTGAATATAAATTGGGAAACCCACCCTTAGTACACTTGACCAAGATTCGAGCCCTAATCTCCTCGTCATCGGCAGTCCAGTCTGGTTCGAGAATGATGTCTTGTAACAGGGATATCCAATTTGCAGGTCAGGGGACACATGCGTTTCATCAAGCCCAGCAGATGGGCACACGGACTTTAAACAACAGTTAACAAGATAACCATCGTATTTACAACATTTTAAGTATGGGCTTCAATAATCCAGGTGGCTGGGAATGACTTAAACCTCCTCTTCCCTCCACAACTCTTTGCACAGCCCTCTTCACTCCTCCACACAGTTGATCACAGCTGCTTCACTCCTCCACACAGATGATCACAGCTGCTTCACTCCTCCACACAGTTGATCACAGCCCCCTTCACTCCTCCACGCAGTTGTTCGAAGCCCCCTTCACTCCTCCACACAGTGGTTCACAGCCCCCTTCACTCCTCCACACAGTTGTTCGAAGCCCCCTTCACTCGTCCTCACAGTTGTTCGAAGCCCCCTTCACTCCTCCACACAGTTGTTCGAAGCCCCCTTCACTCCTCCTCACAGTTGTTCGAAGCACCCTTCACTCCTCCAAAAAGTTTTTCAAAGCCCCTTCACTCCTCCACACAGTTGTTAACCACACCTTCACTCCTCCACACAGTTGATCATCACCCCTTCACTCCTCCACACAGTTGATCACAGCCCCCTTCACTCCTCCAAACAGTTGTTCGAAGCCCCCTTCACTCCTCCACACAGTTGTTCGAAGCTCCCTTCACTCCTCCACACAGTGGTTCGAAGCCCCCTTCACTCCTCCTCACAGTTGTTCGAAGCACCCTTCACTCCTCCACAAAGTTGTTCAAAGCCCCTTCACTCCTCCTCACAGATATTC